>QANY01012303.1:2277473-2487420 GCA_003255025.1 Datisca glomerata
GGGGTCATGAATTTTCAATACTTTTGTATGATAAAAGCATATAGCCACTCTTCTATCGACCTATCTGAACATAAAAACTTCTCTGAAAGTTGTGGTTCTCACAATGGATGTATTTGCTGCATATTTGTCACAACATGAAACACACTCGAAAAGCATGATTTAACATTCATACGTTGAGAAACACTCAGATAGTATCTGTTTGTTAAAAAGCACATGTTTTTCTTTCAGCTTAGGCCTACACGATGCTTTTTTTTTCTTCGTTGGCTAAATGAGATGGTATTTTGTATTTCAGAGTGACATGTGATGATGATGAGGAACGGGCTAGTCGAAGAGTGTATAGGGGATGCATCCGTTCTCCAACATGCAAAGGTTGCACTTCATGTGTGTGTTTTGGGTGTGAAATCTGCCGTTTCTCAGATTGCAGCTGCCAGACTTGCATAGACTTTACAATGAATGCTAAATCTTAAAAGAGTCTTTAAAACAATTCTTTAGCAGCTTCTCATGATGATCTAATCCATCCCTCTTTCATTTTAAATCCTATCTTTGTATTGGTGGAAAGGGAAGAGGGATGGGGGGGGGGGGGGGGGGGGGGGGGGGGGGGGAGAGAGAGAGAGAGAGAGAGAGAGAGAAGCTTATTCTGTGTCATGCAGGTTCATTATGTAAGGCTTCAGATTCCCAGCATTTGGGTTCGAAGTTCGCAGTTCTTATTGGCTGCTTAAGTATTTCAGTTCAGCAAGTTTTATCCTTAACCTGTTTATCTTATTATTATTATAGAGTCTCAATCAATCTCTTCCTTGTTTTACCATACTCTTCTGATTAACTAATGACACCGCCTGAATGGGATTTTGTTTCTTTGCAAGTTCACTTGCTATGTAAATGTTAAATTTGAGCTGTAGGAATCCTACAGTAGGATGAATATTTGAATTGTTTACCAAAATTATTTTTTTTCAGATACATACATCGGAAAGAAAAGTGAGTGAAAATAAATGGAAATAGTGAAAAATGAGAAAAAAATATATTAATAAAATAATAAGATTCCAAATCACTGGCCTACTTTATCCTTTTTTCTAATACTAAATCACTTACTGCGTTGTTTTTTCTTTTTGTCAACTTGCCGCATTTTTTTGTCAAAGAAATCAAAGGGGAAGGCCCCTCAGCAGTACAAGATCCACCCTCTACGGAAATCTCTGTAGACGAGCATCAGCTGTGACCAATGCCAAAGCGCCTGAGAGAAAAGGACTTCGGAAGAACATGTCTTTTGTTAATCAATGTTCAACTTTACCTTGAAAAACACTACCAGCCAGTCTAAAACTATCGTAAAACAGAAAATATTTCAGATAAGCCATTTTACAAACTTAACACAAGCAAATTTACAGAAAAACTCAGAACCAAAATCATTACTTCCCAACTAAATCAAAAATTTGAAGCCACTTTGTACTGAGTGGCATCACGGAAAACAGAGGTTCAGTTCCTCTGCTGCCAACCTCGTCCACCTCTATTATGACCACGACCTCGCCCGCGACCATATGGTTTTCTTCCATGGCTTGAAGACATGCCCGTGTTAAATTGCTGCGCACCTTCTGTGCTTCCTTGAACTTCAACAGGAGGTCTCACGTTTGGGTTTTGGCCAACCTGTGATCCACCAGGATAAATAGTTTTTTGGTCTCCTGCATTTCCTAATATATTAGGTTGAAGATTAGGTTGGCTGGGAAAACCCATCCCGATAATTGTCTGGTTGTTGAATCCGTGTTGACCCACGAACCCTGGAACCGTATTCAACATTTGCATTTGATACGAATTCTGATTTGGATTCTGCATTATCCATGGCATACCATTTAGTGGGAATCCATTAGGAAAGATTGGATTTTGTTGCTGCTGAAATGGCAAACCCGCCATTGGAGTCTGTTGCGGCTGAAATGGCAAACCAGCCATTGGAACCTGTTGCTGCTGAAATGGAAAATTAGCCATTGGACCCTGTTGCTGTTGAAATGGCAGTCCGTTCATTGGAATCTGTTGGTGTTGAAAAGGCAATCTTGTCATCCACATTAAATTTGAATTTGGGGTACTACCATTAGCAGTCTGAGCCATGGGTGGTAATGGTGAAACGAAGTTGACTCCATTAACAAAACCTTGACCTGCTGAAGCAGATGTTGAACCACGACCACCACCACCACCGTGATCCAATGATGCTACAGGTGAGAAATTGTGATGGTTGTTTCCATCAGGTGGTAGTTGAAATTGGTCATTGTGTGTTTGCTTAAAAGGTTGATCGCTTTTCTTCTTTCGATTGTTCTTCCTATTACCATTTGTCTGATCATTCATTCCCCTCTTTTCCATTTTTTGCTTTCTCTTGTAGTCGGCCTCTTTCTCATCATCTGAAAACTCAGACTCATCAGATACCTCTTCATCATTTTCACCAGAGGCATCGTATCCCTTTTTGTACAGATTCTTGTCATTGAGTACGTGTTCGGCAAACTCCGGGACGAAAGAAATCAAAGTGCCTTCATGAATTCCACTAGGAACTTCATTTTCAGAGTTGTATCTTACTACATAATAAGGATTTTTGACAGGTCCAAAGATTTCATCTACTAGCCCTAACGGTGACCCTCTTTCAGTTATCCAGAGGATAGAGCCTTCATTAAGAGGATTGTGCTTCTCCACTCCTTCCACGATGACTTGAACACCGATCATCTGCAGAATTATAATGTGAATTATATAACCTGACCGAATACAAGTAAAATATCAAAACAAAGCTGCTGAAAGATTATTCAAGACAACATAATAAGAAGCAGAGTTTTCACTTTTCGTTACAGTTTGAAGTTTAAATACCTAGTGAGATGACATGCTTTTAAAATATAAAATTATTAACAGTTTGAAGTTTAAATACCTAGTGAGATGACATGCTTTTAAAATATAAAATTATGAGCTTACCGACAAAATAATTCCTACAGGCACCATATGATGGTGTGGTTGCAAGATCACATCCACTGATGGTACTGGAGGGAGAACCTACAAACAAGTAATTAGAAAAAAAAAACACTTTAGTAGAGTTACTGAATATAAGCATTCATAACATTTCGAATCATGATACAGTTAAGAAGAAACAAATAACAAGAATGTGGGTCAAGACCAACCATGATTCTGAATTTCTATGTTAACGGACAACAGGTAGACTCTTGGGCAGTTTGAAGAGGGAAACAACCAGAATCACTAAGTACATAACAGAAAGGGAATTTGTAGAAGTAAGAAACAAAATTTCAACGCATACGAGTAAAAGCAAATAGAAACCATGCGATAATTCTCTTTATCATTATGTCAGATTTTATTAATCGGTCAAAAGTTTGAAGTCAGTAACGTGCCCACACATTTCGTAATAGTTCATATCAACTTCACCGAATATCTAAACGAGAAAAACTAAAGAAATTTGAATAAAAGGATTGCCACATATTTTCATTCGAAGTGCTTAAATCAAACTACCGTAACTTTAACTGAGCTAATTAAAAGCCATTTCATCTACCATTGAGACATCAATCTCAGTAGTAGAAATTAGAATGCAAGATTTATTAATCCACAAGTTTTCAAGGTGAACAAGAAAAGACAGACAGATTTCTTTACCTGAAGCTCGTTCTTTGACATAATTGGTCTTCCCTTAGCAGCATCGTCCTCATCGTCCTCAAGATCGCCATTATCAACATCATTCCACGCAAGATTTTGATCTACATCATCATCAACATCCCTTATCTCACCTTCTTCAACTTCAACCACCATATTTGTATCTCTCTTCGTTTTCACATTTATTTCATCTTTATTTTCCTCCTCCTCCTCCTCATCTTCATCCTCATCCTCAACCTCATCCTCGTCCTCCTCCTCACTACTATTACTACTACTACATGATGAAGATGATGAAGAAGAACTTGTGCTCTCAGGCTCGGAACTACTTTCACTCTCATCAGCATGTGATTCTAACTCATTCTCCACCCGTTTCTCAATATCAAAAACAGAACTTAAGATAGACCCACCAACCAAAGTCACCTTCTCCATCTTTTCCTCGATACTGCAGCTCATATTCTCAGACTTGTCACATTTCCCACACTCGACCATTGGCACCGAATCAGACTCATCAACAACTGGCTTAAGCACATCAGCAATTGGCTCAGGTTCATCAGCTTTTGGCCCAGAACTACCTAAGATTTGATGAGGCTCTAGTACTTTATCGGTTTCAATAATTTCTCCAGAAACCCTTTCTGAAATCACCTCATTGCGATTATCCTCAGCTCCGAACTCAACCCTTCCTGCTTCAGCCATAACCGGGTCTGCTAAACCTTCAATCCAATTGTTAATAGAGTCGAAATCAAGGAATGAATCGACGAGCGCAAAGTCGTTGGATTTGGGTTCCGAATGTTCAAATGGGTCCCTCGAAATCTTGAGCTTTGGGGTATGAGTAAGTTCTTCAATGGCGCTGGTGTTAGGCTCATAGATAAATCCCACCATCGCAGACCTCAACGATTAGGACTCTGCAGAGCCAAATCAAGTAATTGTTCATAGCTGCAAAAAACAGAGAGAGGAAGTAAATATATACTGAACTCCTAACTTGGGAATCGTTGGCTTCATAAACCCTAGTAGACTGCCTGTTGCTTAGGGTTTTGAAGGTTGTAATTTCATTCTTATAATAGGATGAAAAACCCAAGTTTCGAAACGACGTCATATACACGGTTTGGTTTAAGGATTCCAATTTTTCTTCAAAACTATAATGCTTACGGCTCCAATCTATCGATAATTTCGCTAAAAATTTGAATCCAACCAAAATAATTTGATTAATTCTTCTATTTACTGAACCAATCTAAACCATGATTATCGTTTTGGTTCAATCCGATCTCGGCTCAACACTTTTTTTTTCGTATAATCTAAAATCAAAATAAAATTGCTGAAATTTCATGTTTTCAATATTTACAAATCAACACAATAACACTTAAACAACCAACTAAAATATCTGAGTTTGGTTTGACCTATTTTTAGATTTTTTATTCACATGACCCAACGTGACAAATGCGTGTCAAAAGATTTTGGTAACTAATAGTGTGTCAGGGATTTTGGTTTATTATTAAAGATTTTAGGTCTTTATTCCGCAACATATCTATAATATATTAAAAATAAAAAATGAGAAGCAATGGTGAAATATTATTTGACATTTATGCCCTTACTATTTTTCTGCTATTCCTAAATTACCCCTATAAATTACATTTGTCACTTCCATATATATGTTACTCATAAATGAAACTATTTTCCACCTCTTCAATTGACACCCTTCAGTGCCGAAGACATGTAAGATAGCCTGTGAAATTCTTTGGCTGCAACCCACCTCCTCACTTGCTCACCTCTGTGAAAAACTCATTCTAACAATTCCACTGTCTTAACAGAAAACTCTACATAATCTCAGTCCCTTCACTTAACAGATTGCAAATTGCAAACACTGGTCACAACCCCTATAAAGTAGATAAAGAGAATGAAAGCTCAATTCACCATAGATTTGAAAATGAATAAAATATTTGTTAACTGCCTAAAATACTCATGGGGACCGAGAATATGCAACTCGGAGCATAAAGAAAGGTAATATTTGCTTACTGTTCAAAATAATCTGTGAAATTGAATTCAAAAATTACAAAATAATGAACTTGAAGTAGTAAAGTGTTGATTTTCAACATTACTGATTCTAGACAATAACATATGAAATATGACTGTTTACATAAACTATGTTTGAAACTAATAGGTGTAATATGACAGTTCAACGCAACAAATAGGAGTGCAACTGACACTCCAAATAGTGCAATCCTTCATGAAGGATCTAGTAAAAAATGATATTTAATGAATCAAACATTATATAAGCTGCCCAAAATACTCATGGAGACCAACATTATTATACATGTTCTGCATGAGCTCAAAACATAACGAAACGGTAATAATTGCTTACGGTTCAAAATATTCAGTGAAATTAGATTCAGAAAATTACAATATGATAAACATGAATTAGTAAAGCTAATATTCAACATTATTGATTCTAGACAAGAACATAGATTGTATTTATAACGAAGAGGTGCAATATAACAGTTACAAATAGAACAAATAGGAGTGGAACTCACACTCCAAAAAGTGTGATCCTTCATATTAAATATCAAACAGTGCTACCCAAAGTACCACCAAACATTTATGGTCAGTTTCAAATTAACTTCTTGCATTATATAATATTTACCCCACTCATTAGCCAAATCTCAACAAATCTCATCATTTCTCATCAGTTTACAGAAAAAATGTGAAATTACACATATCTACCTCTCATATACTAGAAAGCTAAAATAGTTGTTTTGATTAATAAAATTTAGATAGTACATAGAGTATTTATACACATGGATAAGAAAGCTAAAAATACTAAAATACCCTTAAATACCAGAAAAATAGTAAAGATAAACAATATTATCCGACACTCCCCCTCAAGCTGGTGCATAGATATCAATCATGCCTAGCTTGCGAAGAGTTGACTGTGGAAGAGTATGACCGACGTGCTTTGTAACAGCATAAGAAGTTTGCTCAGATGAAGAAATAAACTTTGTAGAGATAGCTCCAGACCGAACTTTCTCTTCAATGAAGTGAATATCAACCTCGATATGCTTGGTTTTTTCATGAATAATAGAATCTGAAGCTACCATTAAGGCCGACTTATTATCACAGTACAATGTGAAAGGTAAGCAGGGTAAAAACCCAAGTTCCACTACAATAGAATGAAGCCAAAGAACCTCACATGTCCCTTGAGTCATTGCCCTGTATTCTACCTCAGCAGATGACCGAGAAACCACAGACTGCTTCTTGCTTTTCTAGGAAAGAAAATAATTACCATAAAAAGTGCAAATACCATATGTAGATCTCCTCTCTGTCTTTGACCCAACATCAGTAAAGCAAGACACATCAAATCTGTTTTTGGAGGAATAGAAAAAACCAAGGCCCGGACAAGACTTCAAGTATCTCAAAATGTGGTAAACTGCATCTAAATGTGAAGTACGGGGAGCATGCATAAACTGGCTCACAAGGGTTACAGAAAAAGCTAGATCAGAACGTGTGTTAGTCAGATAAATAAGTCTTCCAACCAATCTCTGATACATACTCAGATTTGCTAATAGTTCACCTGATTCAGTTGAAAGTCTGACATTCGGATCCATGGGTGTAGATGCAGGTCTACATCCCAATATCCCAATATCACTAAGAAGGTCAAGAACATACTTCCGCTGCTAGAGAGAGATACCTATCTTGGAATGAGCAACCCCAATACCCAAAAAATACTTTAGCCCCCCCTCAAATCTTTGATATCAAAAGATAAACTAAGATCTTTCTTGACCTTAGTAATGTCGATATTGTCATCACCAGTCAAGATGATATCATCCACATACATAGGGAGGATGACACATTGCCCTAATGAATTCTGTCTGATAAAACATGTATGATCAGAGTGACATCTAAGAAATCTCAACTCAAGCACCACTGCACTAAACCGAGCAAACCAAACTCGCGGAGACTGTTTCAACCCATACAAGGATTTTCGCAGACGACATACTTTCTCTGAATACTCCCCCTCAGCCCAATAACCCAAAGGTGAATCCATATAAATAACCTCATCCAAATCACCATTCAAGAAGGCGTTCTTGACATCCATCCGATGCAAGGGCCAGGAGTGAGAAGCAACCAAAGAGATAATAAGACGAACACTAATGAGTTTTGCAATAGAAGCAAAAGGTTGCATTGAAATTCTTGCCGGGAATCTAAGTAAAACCGTTGACGACTAGACGTGCCTTGTACCGATTAACAGTTCCATCTGCATTATATTTAAGATTGAATACCCAACGACATCCAACCATTTTCTCCCCCTGAGGCAAAGCAACCAAGTCCCAAGTATGATTATCTTGCAAAGTTTTCATCTCATCTTGCATAGCTACCACCCACCGTGGGTATCATGTTGCTTCCCCAACAGATTCTAGAATCATAATAGAATCAATGTGACTGATAAATCCCTAAAAACAACTGGACAGAGCACTATACGAAATATGATTCTCAATGGGGTGGTCAGTAGAACATGATAAAGTGAGGCGATTAGGAGTGCGGCGGTCCTGCAAGAGATATCGTCGAGAAGGGGGATGATCAGTACCTTCGTTCGTAGAGGAGTCTAGCACAGGGAGATGAGAGCGGCGACTATACACCTTGGTAGGAGGACCTGCAATATGAGGCAAAGAAGTAGGGGAAACAACGGGAGCATCTATATTAGGGGTCAATAATAGGGATAGGACGAGGAAGATTCCAGATGGGACCACAGTCATAACACTAATGGAACCAGAAAAGAATGGGGTATTCTCCCAAAAAGTAACATCCAAATAAGAAATAAATCGTCTAGATGAGAGATCGTAACATTGATACCATTTGGACTGAGATGAGTATCTCATAAATGCGCAACGGATAGACCTATCGTCCAACTTTGTTCGAGTAGGACTTTTGTTTTGAACAAAGCAAACGAGGTTTTTCCGCCCAAGATTCGACTAGGAACTCTATTAATCAAATATGTTGCGGTGAGAACAGACATATCGTAAAAAATTTGAGGGATTTACATTCTTTTCAAAAGGCAATGGGAAATGCTCATAAGGTGGCGATTCTTACGCTTAGCTACGCCATTTTGTTCAGGAGTATGTGAACATGTAAACTGCTGAAGAATCCCAAGACTAGAAAGATAAGAGACAAGATCACCCGAAATATACTCCCCCATTATCAAAACGAATCGATCGAATGATAGTTTGATACTGGGTTTTGATCATAGTACGAAATTGTTTAAGCACATGTGAGACATCAGATTTTTTCCTAAACAAATAAACCCATGTACATCAAGAAAAGTCATCAATAAATGTGACATAATATCGATGTCCAAACATAGCAGTAATAGGAGAGGGACCCTAAACATCAGAGTGAATTAAATCAATTACAACAACAGATCTATTGATGCGAGAAATATAAGGCTTACAACAATATTTCGAAAGCTCACAAATTTCACATTTAAACTGAAAGTGTTTACATGCATTAATCAACGAAGAAAATAATGAACAAAGATATTGAAAATTGACATGTCCCAAACGGGCATGCCACAAATGTAAGTTTCTAAAAGAAAAGGATACAGAAAAATAAAAAATAATATAAGAGGCGACTCGAATAATAGGATCTAGTGGTTGAAGGGGAGGTGGATCGCCAAAGTAATATAGTTCATCTAGCTCATACCCCCTGCCAAAAATCCTCTTTGTGCGACAGTCCTGCAAAAAACAACGGTCAGCCAAAAAAATGACAGCACAATATAGAACTTTAGCTAGACGGCTAACATATAAAAGGTTCATAAAAAATTTAGGCAAATGAAAAACATAGGTAATAGTAATTTCAAGAGGCAATTAGACAACCCTTATACCGCTCACAACAGTCCGAGAACCATCAACTTACTGTGCCGAATCTTTAACAGATTCTAATAGTGTAGAAAAAACTGATAACTCACTAGTCTTATGATCATTTACCCCTGAATCCAAAATCCATGCAGGTGACTCAGTGCGAATATGAATCGCAGTGGGAATACCTGAGGCAGTGGAGGTAGAAGGATCAGAGACATGAGCAATAGCAATAGTAGGCGTCTGCTGAGAGATAAGACGAGACACATGAGCCTGTAAAGCTACTACTTGAGAGAGGACAGACGACTCGGCCAAATTACTGGTGCCTATAGAAGTATTAGCTACCGTTACCGATCTAGTGGGTATATTAATCTTTCTTTTGGAATTGAGCGCGCAACTTGGGATGAAATTTCCAACAAGTATCCTTGATATGACCATTGTTCCCACAATGAAGACAAAATTTCCTCCCAGCTGAAGGATGAGAACTCGAGAAACCAAGAGCACCGATGGCCATCTGATCATTATTACTAACAGTGACAGGGATTGGAGTCAGGACCGATATAAGACGTCGACGCTCATCTCCATCAACCATGGCAAAGGTCTCGAGCAAGGATGGTACATGAGAGGAATTAAGGATTTGAATATGAAGTGACTCAAATTCAGGCTTAAGCCCCATCAGAAATGCATGTGTGATGACGATCTAGCCTATTGACTACTACATGAGCCATTGTCCCAAAGTCACTGACTATTTCATATTGAGCCATCTCATCCCACCGAACACGTAAATATCCAAAAAATTGAGCAAATTCAATCCAAGTCTCTCCTGATTGGCACTAGCAATCTCCTGATACAACTCAAAATAAAGAGCCTCATTCCTTGAATGGATATATATGGCAGTCAAAGCATTTCACAAATCAACAACCATCTCATTATACATAAACATATTATAGACCGAAGATTCCATAGATCCAAGCATCCATCCCAATATCAAACAGTTATCAAGATCCCACTAGGCTTCCTGTGCATCGTCATTTTTAAGGCGAGGAACACGTCCTTGAAGCCAAAGACTTTTTCCCTGTCCACCAAGAAATAACGTCAACGATCGAGACCAAGCATCAAAATTTCATCCATTTAAAAGAACACTAGTAACTCTTCCACCGGACACAGGATAAGCTGGATCTGACTTAGCAATAGCCATAAGAGCAGCATTTAAAGATTCAAACATCACGAATCCAAGAAAACAATACAAATTACCAAGAAAATATGATGGTGAGATGAAGAAAGATTGAACACGGTTGTCTATATCATGAAAAAGTCACCAAACGAGTGACCAAACTGTGATCTACGCCACAATAATCCAAAAAATACAGAAAATCGTAGGTCAGGTCAGCACACAGCCTAGAAAAACCCAACCACTTTGAGAAAACAAAGCTAGAAACATTAAAAAAAAAAGAGCTCAAGCGGCCGGAAGTGGCGGCACCGGTGGCCGGTGACTGGGCGGCGGCGGGTGGAGGTGGCCGGCGCGAGTGGCGGTGGTTAGCGTTATCTGGTGGTTGTGGCAGTGATAGGTGTCAGATTAGAGTTAGGGTTAGGTTCTGATACCAACTAGAAAGTTACAAGAGTTATATTGATTAATAAAATTTAGATAATATATGGGGTATTTATACACATAGATAAAAAAGTTAAAATATTAAAATACCAGAAAAGTAGTAAAGATAAACAATATTATCCAACACATATATCAAAAAACAAAAATTGTATCTCTAGTCATAAACCAAAACTTTTAATACCTTTACATCATCGGAGTTTCACTTTCTTTATGATCTTCCATATCTCTGTCGCTTGATTAGGGTTCCTCTTTTCTGAGGAGAAACACAAACAACTTCTTCAGCAAATGTAATTAAAGGTATATGATGTACATTTTAATGTTCTTAGCAATACTGCACTTTTAAATTTCTTTGCCATTCAAGTATATAAACATTAAAACATGACATACACGCAGAAATTCCTTCCAGCAATGAATTGACAAAAAAATGCAAATTAGATTCGAAATATGATCAGTTCTTTTAAGATCCAATTGTCACAAAAATTTGTTGGTTCATTGATATTACGGTATTTCATTGATATTACTGCATTTTAAAATATGAATTCAAATATGTATTTTCTCACCTCAATTACTTTTTACTTTTTACAAATCAAGAAATAGAGTTGGACAAGACTTAGAGAGAATAAAATAGGAAAACAAACAACGTGAAGAAATTGAGGTGGATCGTCAACACACACAATTTGTTTGAAAATAATAAAAACATGTTTAAAATACAGTAATATCAATGCAAGTAGAACAAACCTTTTATCAGAATTCAAGAATTTTATTCTTTTGTACTACTTACCTATTGATGAAAGAAAACACAACTGTGTGCGGTTAGAGCATGAGAAATATCTCAAAACCATAATGACACAGTGTTACAATTCCTATATTTTATTTACATGAAATAACGAAAACGTCAAAACTAATACAAAACTAAATTCACCAAGGACGGATAGTAAAAATAGCGTATAAACATAGCCCCGTTTTGGATTTGGAATTGAGCAAAGGGAAAGATAAATGATAATCCTTTCAAATACATGTTGTTAAATATAAGCTCCATATAGGGCAGGATGATACAGAAGGAGAAATGCAAACAAAGAAAATTTTAAATCAATCCTGTTGGTTTGGATTTGAAAAATCAAAATCAAGACATGATTAACAAGAATAATGACCTGAATCTTTTAGAGAGGTGTTTGAGACATCAGGCAGTGGGGGGCTGCCATCTTTGAAGCAAATTATAGGCCATTCACTTTTATGAGCCTTTCTTATGTTTCTAAAGAAACAATTAGAACCACGTGCAACACGACAAGAAGAAGAAAAGAATACACCCATCAATGCACGGTGTTCTTCGACTCATCGTTACTTTAGATGGTGAAGATGTTATTGACTGTGAACCAATATTGGATTATTTACACAGAGGGATGGAAAAAATTGTGGAAAACTGAACAATTATATAATATCTACCTTATGTAACAGGTTGGGATTATTTAGCTACTATGTTCACAGAAGCAATAACCGTAAACGAACCAGAACAGTTGGGAAATATTCAAGTACCTAAAAGAGCCAGCTATATCAGAGTAATTATGTTGGAGTTGAGTCATATAGCTTCTCATCTGTTATGGCTTGGCCCATTTATGGCAGATATTGGCGCACAGACTCATTTCTTCTATATTTTCAGAGAAATAGAATTAATATATGATCTATTCGAAGCTGCCACCAGGATGAGAATGATGCATAATTATTTTCGTATCGGGGGAGTCGCAGCTGATCTACCTCATGGCTGGATTAAATAAATGTTTGGATTTCTGTGATTATTTTTTTACAGGAGTTGCTGACTATCAAAAACTTATTACACAAAATCCTATTTTTTTAGAACGAGTTGAGGGAGTAGGCATTATTGGTGAAGAAGAAGTAATAAAGTGGGGTTTAGCGGGACCAATGTTGCGAGCTTCCGGAATACAATGGGATCTTCGTAAAGTTGACCATTATGAGTGTTATGACGAATTTGATTGGGAAATTCAGTGGCAAAAAGAAGGAGATTCATTAGCTCGTTATTTAGTCAGACTTCGTGAAATGACGGAATCCATAAAAATTATTCAACAGGCTTTGGGAAAGAAAGGTAGAAATAAGAAAGAGATTCTTCCCTCAGAGCTTGCTTGTCAAGTACCACCGATACAAAAAATGAACTCTCAAGTGATTAAGCGGGGACAAGATTCGAACCTGCAGTCTTCAGGTCATGGGCCTGATGAGTTGACCAATTCCTCTACCCCGCTTCTTCCCCTTATCTTTCTTTCACTATTCCTACCTAGGTCCCCGGCTTTGGTTGCTTGGCCGGGATAGAACCGGCGCTTAGTAAGCTAGGCCAAGGCCCATTGTCTAGGTTGGAGCTATGAAGCGGACCTTCTTATTAGAGAAAGGAGAAATGGCTTTTTCACTTGGGTTGGCAGCTAAATTCTGTCTTCGAGGTAGGTATAAGTATTGGTGGAGCTTGCGTAATGTAGTAGTAGTTAAGGCTGCATTATTTAGTCAAAAGATTAGTTAAAACGATCGAATGTACGTTGATGCGTCAATTGGGTTTCTTTCTTTAGTAACACGGTCTGTTTAATCAATTGAATAGATAGGTCGATTGGGTAGATGGTGAGAAATTCAAATGCACTTTTTGGCATTCTTTTTTGTTTGAGTTTAGCATCCCTTTCTTAGTTCTCATATACCGGTCAAGGATATCAACCGATTCACTCCTCTTTCCTGCTCTTGCCTTGTTAGCCTGGTCAGACGAATCTGCTTACTTCTTTATAGTGTTCTTCCCAACCATATTTCCAAGTGATCTCTGGCAATTGATCGAGCTCTCTGCTGTGCTCTTCAGCAATTCTATGTAAGTAAAGCTTCTCGGTCCTCTAATCTCTCAGAGGCATCAGTACTAGCTTAGTTAGTTCGCTCTTTCTTTAGTTGCCTATCCTGGTCTCCAAGTTCCTCTCTTTAATGCTAAGGTTTTTATTCATCGCTGGAGCTGGAATCTTGTGAATAAGGTCCCCCAAAAGGGATTGGGGTTTTAGATCCTTCGGAAATCCATTTTCTTAATACCCCTATTCTCCTTTCATCCGGAGCTGCTGTAACTTGGGCTCATCATGCTATACTCGCGGGGAAGGAAAAACGAGCAGTTTATGCTTTAGTAGCTACCATTTCACTGGCTCTAGTATTCACTGGCTTTCAAGGAATGAAATATTATCAAGCACCCTTCACTATTTCGGATAGTATTTATGGTTCCACCTTTTTCTTGGCATCTTGTTTGGCCTTTTTAAAGGTATGCAGGATTAATGAGAAAGTTGGTATTTCTTCACTATTCGCCTGCTTGAACTCATAGCTTTCCCCGTCCTTTCTTACATCGATTCGTATCACTGGCGTATATTTTATTCCTCCTTCTACTTCCTCCTCTTTTATAATGTTTACATTCCTTAGATCCACACATTGTCCATTCTTTATGAAAAAGAGACATTCCATTCTCTTGTCTTCTCTTTCCCAATTTTTCTTGGTTTTCACTAGCCAGTCCCTCTTGTTCAAACCCCTGTGATACGAGATATACTTGCTCTGACGACTTAGCTCTTTCCCCTTTCATTCCTTCTTAATTTTTTTGGGATTATTAACCATTCACTATTATTATAGTCAAGGTTTACCCATCTTGGGGTGACCTCCATCCTAGCATAAAGACTTTGGAAGATTCTCCTCATCATGCATCCCTAGAGAGTGGCCACAATCCTTGCTTCACTTAAGTTCTGTATATTTGATGAGAAAAAGAGTCTAAAGAACCTTGCTCTGAAAGGCCTGTGATTCTCTGCCGAATAGGGCAGTCTGCTCGTAATCATTATGGGTACGTTCTTTTTCTTCTTTCAAACCCTGGAAGTCATTACTTCCATGGTCGTGCCTCGTGGCACGGCAGCACCCGTACTATTGAAATGATTTGTCAGTAGAGATGTTCCCACAGGTGCCCCTTCTTCCAATGGTACTATAATTCTTATTTTTATCCCTTCATTCCCTCTTTTGGTCTATCTACATTCCAGGAAATTCATACGCTCCATGGACGGAGCAAAAAGTGGAGTCTTGGTCAGAGCAACCCGCCCTACTCTATTACCAGACATAATTCAGAGAAGCTCATCCGAAACTAGAGCTAGAAACGCTTCATTTCATTTCGTTCCCGTTCTTCATTTTATTCTTCTTGAATCCAAGGGAGACTTCTCATATTTAGAATCTTTTTGCGGTGTGCTCTGTTTACTATTCTTTCGTACTTTCTTCTCTTTACCATGCGAGAGTTCAGCGAAGCGTGAGCGGGTGCGAAGAAGGAAAGGCCAAACACTTCGGCCTAACGGGAATGAGCAACGACGAAATGACAAGATGGGGTGCTCTGGGAACCCCCATTTAGATTTAGAAAGAAGGGTTAAAGGTTTTGGGCCTGTAGCTTTCCCCGTCCTCCCTTCGTCGGGTGGTGCTTGTCTGGGGGTGTGCCACCAGAAATCGGGCTTGAAGCTCTCGCTTTACCAACGAGCCTCGCTTATTGAAATGGCTGCTTATTTATAACTCTTTTGGCTCATAAGTAAGTAAGTCGTTAGTAGGAGCAGAGGGATGATTAAATCAAATAAAGAAAAAAAAGAAGAAATGGCAAGATCCATTTTATATCGATGGAGGAAATAACGATTTTGAAAACAGGGCAGGGATTCATTACAATGACCACCATAGACCAATTGAAAGGGATGTAACGCTGCTTGGTAGCGCCTTTTGTTTTGGGTAAAAAATTTCACGGGTTACAATCCAATTATTCCTACCTATTACTTCTCCTCTGGGCAGTAACGAGGGATCCATTGAGATCGATTCAAATTGGACATACAAAATCTTTCATTTAATGAGACTGTATGCACGCAAGATGTATAGAGAGGTATGATTAGATATATAAGTAAAAGGGAAGTCTCGCTCTCTCTAACTCGTCAAACAAGAGAAGAATTTCGACTAAAGTAGGAGTACCTGGCTAAACGCCAAAACAGGAAAAAAGCCTGGCCGGCGTATCAAACCACCAAACGAAGAGAAGTTTGAAGCAGGTCCACCCAAATAGACCTCCCGTAAGGGGCAACACTCAAATAACTTCTCGAGGCCACGAAAGGACTGTACGACCTGACATTCTTCAAAGGGGGCAACCCACAAGGAAATAATAAAGGTAACCACATAATCCAGGTAAACATGCATTATTTCTTAAAACATTCATATAGAAGGAATGAAGAAAGATAAAAATTCCATTACGAACAAACCAGAACTCAACAATAGTAAGGCTTCACTCATTAAGGCTCAATCAAAGTTTGAGGCCGAGGAATAACTTTAGGTCAAAGGTTATAATAGAAGTAAGAAAGGTGACAGAGCCATTAGAGAAAACACGTTCTCATTCAATGGAAAAGGACAAATTACAAGAGCAAGGAAAAAGGAAGATTACAAACAAAAGAGAAGGAAAAAATTACAAATAATATGAAAAGTAATAAGCTCAGGGGTTGTTGGAGCCTCGACAGCATCAGCGATAGGGGCCTGGGAAGTCTCAGTGGTACCGGCAACCTTGGCTTGCTCCGGTGGAGGGGGAAGGCTTTCCTCCTCAAGTTGACCCAAGGGTGAAGGAGGAGAGACGTCTATGTCTAACTTCTCAATGGCATCAGCAACCCTGACTAGTTCCAGCGGTGGGGGATGGAACTCTTCCTCACGTTACCCTCAAGGTAAATGAGTAAAGACCTCTAGGTGCATCTCATCGGAAGCAGATGAGCCCGACGAACTGGGGAGACAAGTGAGGCCCTTGGGGTAGTTCTCAAATTTGCTCTATAATATAGGCGACGCTTCTAGCAAGCTGCTCTTGATTAAGAACTATTTCCATGTTGCCAATAGATATCATTAATTACTCTTGAAATAATTTAGAAGCATAAATTTGGTTAGGTGAAAGCTGATTGAAAAAAAAATGAAACTAAGAAAGGTGATCTGAGTGTAAAGTAAAATCTAAAAAGTCATCACGAGAAAGGTCAATATTCGCATGACAAAAGCTAAAGCACAATTGGAGGATTACCCAATTAGAAGTACAGAAGAGAAGCAGAGAAATTATTCACCGCTGACATGGAGCCAAATACTGGGGAATAAACTAATAAATAAGGATGTATCATTTTCCTAAAAGTATGCTCGATACTTCATTGTGAGTCCATGATCCTAGGCCAAGTGATTGTTCTAAAGGGTGTTGGATATGGCTAAAAATCATCATATAATTTTCTTATAAATGTTCACAATCATGCATAGCATGCATGCATTCAAAATCAATACTTTACATTTATGTTCAAGAATTACAATGCATAGACATGCATCACATTAGTTGTTCTGACAAATTCAAGTGCATGAATCACTTAATGATATTCTTTCAAAATTCACACATGACTTTCCAACATTTAAAGCATGCATTAGTCTAGCTTTTATTGTCATGAGACTTGCATAAGTCAACTTCAACATCAATTAATAGGGTTAAATCAAACTCGAATTGAGTCGAGGTCGAAGCCCGGTGTCAGCACCTGGTCCATTTCTGTTTCAAATATCTTCGATTAAATCGAACCCGACTTAGTCGCGGTCGAAGCCCTGTGTCAGCGCCTGATCCATTTCAATTAGTTAAATCGAACCCGCATTGAGTCGAGGTCGAAGCCCAGTGTCAGCGCCTGGTCCATTTCAATTAATATGGTTAAATCGAACACGAATTGAGTCGAGGTCGAAGCCAGGTGTCAGAACCTGGTCCATTTCTGTTTCAAATATCTACGGTTAAATCGAACCCGCACTGAGTCGAGGTCGAAGCCTGTGTCTATCCAGGTTCATTTTCCTTTTAAATATCTTCGGTTAAATCAAACCGGACTTGGTCGTGGTCGAAGCCCGGTGTAATGCGTCTGGTCCATTTCAATTAATATGGTTAAATCGAACCAGAATTGAGTCGAGGTTAAAGCGAGGTGTCAGCACCTAGTCCATTTTTGTTTCAAATATCTACGGTTAAATCGAACTCGCACTGAGTTGAGGTCGAAGCCTGTGTCTATCCATGTCCGTTTTCCTTTTAAATATCTTCGGTTAAATCAAACCCGACTTGATCGCGGTCGAAACCCGGTGTCAGCGCCTGGTCCATTTCAATTAATATGGTTAAATCGAACCCAAATTGAGTCGAGGTTGAAGCCAGGTGTCAGCACCTGGTCCATTCTTGTTTCAAATATCTACGGTCAAATCGAACCCGCACTGAGTCGAAGTCGAAACCTGTGTCTATCCAGATCCGTTTTCCTTTTAAATATCTTCGGTTAAATCAAACCCGACTTGGTCACGGTCGAAGTCTGGTGTCAGCGCCTGGTCCATTTCAATTAATATAGTTAAATCAAACCCGAGTGGAGTCGAGGTCAAAGCCCGGTGTCAATACTTGGTCAATATCTACGGTTAAATCGAACCCGCACTGAGTCGAGGTCGAAGCCTGCATCCATCCAGGTTTGTTTCCTTTCAAATATCTCGGTTAAATCGCCTCGCATTGAGCGATGTCGAAGCCTGTGTCTATCCAGGTCCATTTCGCTCCCATTCCACTTCATAGAGCCTTATTTAGTCGAGGTTTCTATTCCCCAATTTTATATATTGTTTTCTTGTACCGATCAAAATACTTATCCACACATTTGTACACCTTCTGAGATGAGAAGCGTGCTCAAATGGGGGCAGCTGTAGATACTGTATTTTATCCGGTCTAATACATTAAATATACATACTTTGTATTTTGGTTCATATAATAGTCTAAGACTATATGTATAATTTGAAAACTAGTCCAATACTAAAATAAGAAAAGTGGTCCAAGGACTAAAAAGTAAAAAAGTGAGCAAAAAAAAGACTAAAAGTAAAAAAGGCAAACCCTAATTTTGCCTATAAATAGAGGAGATGTATTCACTTGAAATGAGAGATTTGGGGAGAGTGAGGAAGAGAATAGATTTTAGAGAGAGAAAGAGGTGTTTTGAGAAAATAGTGAAAAAGAGAAAAAACTGTAAGTTTTCATTTTTATTCATCTTCCATCTTCTCATTTTCTTTTTATGTAGAGCAAATCTTTTACATTTTAGCTTACAATATATTTTATTCATTCTAATTAATCATATCTCTTTCTCATACTCATGTATTTGATATTTCTTTGCTTCATCTTCCATATATAGGTTTGTTTGCTCATTCTTTATCATGTCTCCTACTTTTAATCTTAAGTTTTGTTTTCATATATTTGTTTATCTCTCTACAAGTTTGATGATGAGATTTTTTTTGTCATCAACTCAATCAATGAGAATAGGGATAAAATTTTGAGGGGTATAAAATTAACTCAATGTGAATCAACCATTTAATGGGTTGAAAGTGAACATTTGATGACAATATCTCCTATGATAATTTCTCATACATAAAAATGCATAAAATGGAGAGTAAAACCTTTATACAAGATTATGAATATATATTTAAGCCTTTGATTTTTTTTTTTTTATGTTCTCATAAATCTTCTCTTTTTTTCTTCTTTTTTTTAAATTTTTTTACCATCATTTTTTGTGACACTTGTTTAAACTAATTACCATCCATGATCATTCCTAGCAATGAATGAAGAAAAGAAAATGGTAATTAATGAATTAAGTAGTCCAACAAAAATGGTATATTTATATCCCAAACAAAAATTATTTTATTTGAAATTTTTATGAATTTTCTTTAGTGACACTTGTTTAAACTAGTCACCACCCATGATCATTCCTAGTAATGAAGGAAAAAATTAAAAATGGTAATTAGTGAACTAAGTAGTCCAATAAAAAATGATATATTTATATCCCAAACAAAAATTATTTTTATTTTGAAAGTTTTATGGATTTTTTCTAGTGACACTTGTTTAAACTAATTACCATCCATGATCATTCCTAGCAATGAAAGAAAAAAGGAAAAATGGTAATTAGTGAACTAAGTAGTGCAAAAAAATGGTATATTTATATCCCAAATAAAATTATTTATTTTTAGTGACACTTGTTTAAATTAATTATCATTCATGATCATTCTTTTGCTATTTGATTATCATTGAATGAAGAAATAAAAATGGTAATTAATACACCATGTAGTAAATAAGGGCATGATCATATATGAAATTAAGCATTTTTCTTCATAGATTAATTTATTTTACACATAAAAATTATTCACTAATTACCATTTGTATGAAATTAGGGCTAACAGAGGGTGACATCACACTCTGCAAAAAAAAATTCTTTTTTTTTTCATTTTTTTGTTGTTTATACATATTTTTTTGTTTTTATGTTTGTTTATTTTTTTTTATTTTCTTAGTATATATTATTAATTTATTGTAATTTTTTTTATATTAATTTTTAATTATTTCACGTCTTGTTTCATTATTTTCATCATGCATATTTTTTTTTAAAATTTATCATACATATTTATCATCTCTAACCTTCATTTCCATTATTTTTTTAGTTATTATCTCTACTACTATTTATTTATGTATTATTTTCATATGTCACGGTTGTATGTAATTATTATTTTATTCTTTTATCATCAAAGTTGATGCTCGTAAATCAAAACCATAACAATTTGATTCAAATTTTTATAAATTTCTTTATTTAATTTTCACTAAAAAAAATTTGACGACGGACTTTGAGATTTTTTGGATACCAAACTTCTCGAACTACTGAGGTGAGGAGTCATTTTTGGGATACCGAGAATCACTCTAATAATGCTTTGATTTAAAAGGATATAAGAATACAAAAAATAATTTTTCAATGGCCTTTGAACCACCCATTAAAAGTAATTTATTTTGTTCATTTTTATGATACAAAGTGCATAAAATGGGACATTCAAATTTTTTTCTCTTTAACCTTTGCCTTAAAATAAAAAATTGGATAACATTTGATTAAATTTGGTAACCATTTTATAATGGGTGTTATGGGGTGCTAATACCTTCCCCACACACAAACGACTCCCGAACCAATTTTGAGTTTTCGTAGACCAAAATTTTCATCTTAAAATTGAGTGACCAATCACACCCTAAAATGATTGGTGGCGACTCCAAATTTCTTTTTCCTTCAAAAAATGATTTTTTTAACCGCCGATCCGCGTCGCGTGCACGTTGCGACACCAAGTAAGTTTAAATTGTTTTCTTCTTTAATTATTCTAAGTCATTTGTCATTATTTTCATTCAATTTGTCGTCCAAAGACGAGTTACTATTGTCGTAATATGAACAATCAAACACATAAACCGCTCAACCAAATGACAATAAACAAACATCTATAATTCGATCAATATTAAACACGAATAATATGCACCAAATTCAAAAAATCAATAACGAAAACAAAATAGAAATACAACACTCAAATACACAAAAACAAAACAGAAAAATAAAGATTCAATTCCAAAAACTTGAAAAAAAATCCCCAGACTAAAAATCAGAAACCCTAACTCAAAGAAATACATACCATGAACCAATTCACGCAAAGAAAAAGCAGGATGAGAAACCACCACCAACAGTCCACCGTCATCGACGAACCAACTTAGGCAGAGAAAACCCTACGCCAAATATAGCGCAAAACTAAAAATCAAATGAAAAATAAAACAAACATAGTCAATAATTCAACCATAGGAAGAAGCATATAAAAGCATGAATTGTAAATACAGTAAATCTTCAGAGCCAAACCTACTTATAAGGTGTTGAAGCATAGAGCAAAAAGTAACAAAAATAAAGGCCAAGATTGAAAAAACCTTAGACCATACACTGAACACTGGAAAATTTTTACGTACCTTTAAACCAAAAATAAGTAATCACAAAAAACCAAAAGTAAGCAATTACAAAAAATAGGACGAACAAATACAAAGATTAATAAAACAATAAAAGAACTACTTTAAAAGTCATATGAACATCAACTTAACACTAATCAGTCAGAAAACTCTAACTCACCTTACAAACCAAAAATAATCAATCGCAAAAGTCAGAGGAACAAAAACGTAGCAGGAGGAAAATTGGGAGCTGGATAACACGTGAATGTCTAAAAATTGATTGTTGAGAAGATATACTTGGAATATAATGCAAGTCTATCCTAAACCCGAACAAAGGGGTACGTGCGATCAACCATTAAGACCGGAAAAATAAAATCCATCAATCAACTATGGAGAGAAAAAACAAAAAAGAAGATTACATCTACCGACACGCAGCTATTAAATAGAAGATTGACTATAAAAAATGGCTGAAGAAACACCCAACAAACCACCGCTACACCAATTAACAAGATGTTTGTACAACATCATACATACATGAAGATAAGTAAATCAACTAAAAAATGGAAGTACTTATATAGGGGAAAACACACAAACCAACAAAAGGAAAAAAATAAATAAATACAGACATACCACAAATAAAGACCCAAGAAATTTTCACCCACCAGAAACAAATACATGATCGAACGCAAAAGCAAAAAGAGTAATATTCTCACCGATTAACAATACAACTAATTTATATGTACAAAGGAGAAAAACAATAACCATTAACTCTAATTTCTAAACTGAGAAGTTTGGCTTTAAAGCGAGAGCATGCTCCCAAAGTTTTGATTACTACTTGTTGTTTCAGTTCTACTGTATGATATCTCTACAACATTATGGTTACTACTATGAACCAAAATTTACATTCTCTTTAGTGTAACTCATAAGTACAAAATTCAATTGAGAAGGAAAATTATCAGTTCCTATTTCATAATAGTGGATGAAGTTCAAGCTGCAAGAACGCAGATTAACGTGACTGCAAATACTGCGTCGAAAACTAAATCAAGAACAATCAATTCAAAAACATCTCAATTCACTTATGTCCATATTCGTGAAACAAACTGGCATGATAAATGATAAAAGAGTTCGAGTCATTTGTGAAATTTTGAAACATCATTACTCTCATATATTTGTTTTTTAAATGGTTAATTAGAAGAACGCTTAAGTTATATATGTTTAATATACATTAGCATAGAAAGAAAACTATACAAAGTAATAAAAGCACAAATAGAAGCTAAAACTGAAGACCAAAAAAAATTTGACATCATTAAAATGAATAGAAACAAACACAAAAGAAGCATAATGAGTAAAAATCCTCTACTCAATGACAAAAAACAATTACAAATTAAAACTAAATCATATAACACACTGATAAAGATATAATATAAAACATATAAGAATGAATATATTTTACTTTTGTATACGAATTTGACAGATTTATGATTGAAACAAAGTACACCCAACTTACATTTGGATTCAACTCACAACGAACACTTTCGAGATAACAAAAGGCAAGCACACTCAAATAGCTTCGAGAAAAACCAACCATACTCAAAATATGAAGCATAAGAAATTTCGTCAATCTATATCAACAATCTATAAATTAAAGTAGAAAAAATCTTTAAAACAAAAACTAACAAACAATTGAAGGTCAAATCTTATGTTATTATCAAAAATTAAGTTTTTAGCCATAACAAATATATATGTGATAA
The DNA here is from genome assembly GCA_003255025.1 of Datisca glomerata. Lineage (NCBI taxonomy): Eukaryota > Viridiplantae > Streptophyta > Magnoliopsida > Cucurbitales > Datiscaceae > Datisca > Datisca glomerata. Next base: position 2,301,072 of record QANY01012303.1, read on the forward strand.
ATACATTAAAAAGTCAGAGGCAAAAAAATGCAAATCACTTAAGCTAAAATATTACTAAAGAGCAACAAGCAAAACAAGGTTACCTCAAACATCTGAAAGCAAATTGAATTTTGTAGGATAATCCTTTAATTTATAGGAGTAGAAATGACAAAGAAAAGAAAACACACCGAATCTTTAGATAGTAAAATACGAGCGAACAATAAAAATGTATCATCATGATGCAGTTGAATTCTATCCTGATATTACACCCAAAAAGAAAATAGTAGGTGCCTAATAAAACAACTCAGATTATCAAAGAAAAAAAATACTATTATAAAATCTAAATCTACCCAGAAGCAGCAAAAATGCAAAGTAAATCTAAAGCCCATCCTCACACACGTCAGTAAAGAAATCAAAGCATCGACGTAGAGAAAAAGCAAAAAAAAAACAAGAACAAAAAACAACCGAATAAAAAAGAGCTATTTTGAAATAGTCAAATCTAATTACATCAACTATGAAGCCACCGATCAATATACACAGATAGAAGAAGTAAAAATCTATCCCTAAATCATAACAGAACAAAACAGTAATAAAATAAAAACCCAAAAACTATAAAAAAAAAAGAACAAGTAAGCCTAAAAAACTCGAAATAAAATCAAGTGTATGTGTTAAGTGGAAAATGAAAACACAGAAAAAAAAATTAAAAAAATAATTTACAGATTTCAGCAGATACTCCATTTTTGCAGAACAAAGCAAGGAGAAGAAAACAAAGGAACAAAAGAATAGAAGAAACAACAATAACTATAACAACAAAAGAAACAGTAATAGTGAAGGAAAATCATGAGCATACCTGTCTCTGCGAAAGATTCAGATTGAGAACGCCAATGAACCTCCTACGACCGATGACTTGAACACCCTAACAAAAGAAAAAAAATAGATCGAGGAGATGAGAGAATAGAACAAAAGGCAAAGAAAACAAATACAAGACGAAAAGAAGAGAAATACATACCATCAACAAACTGAGGCAAAGAAAAACGGACGAAAAACTAAAGCAAAACCACCACCACCAGCCCACCATCGTCAGAGAACCCTCGGCCAAAGAGAAGAGAAGGAGAGAAAATGAGAGAGAAAATCCCTGAAGCTAAAGACGAAGAGGTATATATATTACTTAATCAACGGCTCAGATTAAAGTACTTAACCGACTCAGATCTATCCTCACAACTAAATGAACGACTCAGAGCAAAATGATCCTACTGTTCGACTTTGGTCAATATTTTTAAATTATGAATTGACTCTTACGCCCCTGATGCTAGGAAAAGAAACTGCACAATTGGAACAACCAGTGAAATCATCAACAGAATTTGATCAATTATATACGGAATTACTCAACACCATATAATTTTTTATAGGACATTCGACAACACATACTTAGAGACCACATAAATTAAGTTCCTTCAGCTCATCACAATGGGGACCCCCATGCTACTTATGAATATTCTAGTTCTGTTGAAATATTGAATTATGATTTGTGTGTTCTTGGAATAAGTAAACTCCTAATAAATTGAGAATATCAGATAAGATAATCATCATTACCGCTTACAACCGAATCCAACAGCCAACAGCCAACAAGAAAATATTGTATATACTATGACTTTACCTTGTCTCCAGCAGCTACGATCACTAATTGACCATTTTCAGCAGGTCTGTTGCTGCCTGAAACAGGAGGTTCAGACTACAGAACAAAGATATGGAGTAAAATAGACAGAGAAAGAGACAAATTAAACTATTATCTATTGACATCCACACAATTTACATCATTAACAGACACACACATATATAGACGAATTGAAAATATCAGATAAGGTAATCATCATTACCTCTAACAACCAAATCCAACAGTCAACGTGAAGACCAAAGCTCAACATCTGAATACACGTGATTGCCCACTCCCTCAGAAGCTCAATAATTCAATCCTCTCTCCATGCACTTCCACGACAGAATCACAAACGTGAAGGCACATGGACAACCACCTGATCAAATATACAGCCGTTTTATTTTGACTGAGAAAACACAAAAGATAAGATAAGAAGGAGAAAGACAAATCAAACTAAACTTACCTCTATTCTGATTTATAACAGCCACAATACAAAGCCTCAAAACTAAGTTTGCTATTACCCAAGAAAAAAAATCAACCGCAACCAGCCAAATAAATAAAGAAAAAAACAACAATTCGTCAGTCTGAGCTCACCGCCGAACAGGACATGAAAAATACATCGATCATTGAAGCAAGAACATGAAAAATTCTGAAATAATCGCTATCAAACAGACCAAAAATCACAATTTCAGAGGACATAATAAACCAAAAAATAATGCAAAAAAACTCACTTGTTCCTAAATAATCTCTGTCAAACAGACCAAAAAAACCCAACATCATTGTTGAAGAGAGGAGAAGGAGAAGAAGACCAAAGCTACATCCAACACCTATGAAAAATCAACCACTATAGAAGACTAAGAAACCCTAGACCTAACACCTTAGCGGAAGAGAGTAGAAGGAGAGGAGAAGGAGAGGAGATGAGATGAGAAAAAAAACCCTAAAACAAAAGAAAAAAAGGTATATATATATATGATCCAATCAACGGTTCAGATTAAAAATCTTAGATGGCTCTGATCTATCGTCATAATTAAATAAACAAAAAATCTCAATGACTATATTAACAAAACTAAACTCAAGTGACCCAATTTATTGCGAGTAGCGTAAGTACACACTTTAAGTGTCCAAAATACTTGTGATATGTCTTAATTTGTATCATTTGAGCGTTTTGCAGGAAAATTATCAACTAGGAGTCATAGATCTTTGGGAATTTTTCTAACATGACATTAATTATTCTTGTCATAATGAGATCATTGTTTAGTTTACCTCAGATAATTAAGCATCTTTTCGTGGTTGGTATTGATAGAGATGTATATATTCATATATTTTAGTTGTATAACTTATATATATATATATATATTATACCCTACATTTTACAGAATTGACAAAATATGCCCTACATTCTTTTTATATTCTTATAGATCTGTAGTTTAAAAAACGATAAAAACACCATTCTATTGCGTTTATTGTTAAAATTAATAACAAAATCGAATTCGATAATCACGTGAATAACTTGCATTCTGAAGTTGAAGCAAAAGGTAAGTTTTTACCTTTTGTGCCTTTTACGTTTTTCCTTAGCAAAATTTCACTTTGCATTGCAGAGAGAGAGAGTCTTGAAAGGGGAGAAAGGCAAATGGAAAAAATCCAGGGCTTGCAAATCAAAGATTGTCTGCGATTTTTGTGCACAAATTGTTGAAGATTGTCTTTGATTTGTGGATAAATCGGGACTGGAGTTCTTTAGGCACGTAAATTTCTTTCTTTCTAATTTGTTGCTTTAAATATGTTGATTAAACATATATTTCTCCAACCTTTTGTGAAACTTTTCTTTGTAGATATGAGGGACATAATACTAGCGACTTATTGTGAAAGCATGTTTGAATGCGTTATGGCAATAGCATATATGAATGGTGATCTCGGTAGTTTTTCTAATACTGATCCTAATTTATTATCCATATGTAGAATTAATGGTATAATAGAAGAAATAAGATATGGTAATATATCATAGTATAATTATGATTTCACATGAGGACTACTTAAACATATTATAGCCTCCATGTCGTCTTGATGGTGGCATACATAAGTGTTCACTCAGTTCTAAACATTTAGTATGATGTTTTGCAAGTTTCATATGTATTGAATAATGTGATTGAAATTCATGTTAAATATAGTCTGTATGCTCTTACACCTGCACCTAATACTATATCTGCAGCCCCACCTAGTGGACCTCCTTTTGAGGGAGATGATGACTATGATGATAGTTCACGTGAAGTTTTGAAGGATTTTAGTGAGTCTGTGAATGAATTATAGGACAATGAAGACTTGTTTGTCAATGCAAATCAAATTAACATAAATGAAGACTAGTTGAACAAATGGTATGATAATAAGAGTAAAATTATCGACAAATGAAAAGGCAAAGAAAATGTGAGTAATGAGCCTAATGTATTCGAGGTTGAGTGTGACCATCGCCATAAGAGATCTTGTTGAATTCTAATGATCGTCTTGTGTTCATAAAGGCTTTGAGGAAATATGACATTCATCATCATTTTGATTACAATTAAAAGGGCAAAGAAAAAAATTTAGATTTAGAAGGACAAATCCGTTAACAAAAAATCTTATACTCCATCAGAACTCTCTCTTTTATCATAGAGTGAGAAACAATATGGATGATGTTCAAAACAAATGGATTCTTTCAATATTTTATGTAACCTTGGATTCTTGAAAAAGTTAGCAATGTTTCTTTGTCAATGAAAAAGTTAGCAATGTTGAAATTATCAAAACTTTACTTTAATTATCAGTTAAAAGTTAAGTTTGCTTGCTTAATAACATATTTAACTTTAGCATAGACCCATACTAAAAATATAAAACTTGAATAATCAATTCAGGAAACACATAGTTATAATATATTATAATCAAATCCTCAGTGTGTATTCTCTCATGGATAATTATATGTAATACTTTAAGAAGAATTTCAATAAAGACGACAAAGACTTTTGTAAAATCGGAGGATGGTCATTATACAAAAAATACTGTGTACAAAGAAGTACTCATATAATAAGATGTTTTTTATCTATTACTTTGTTGTATATGATGATACTATAGACTTAAAGATTTTAAGTCATGTAAATAACATTAATACTAATTAGAAATGACACGTGAAACGCACGTAACATTGATCTAGTAATTTTAAATTTCGGATTGTGTTTACTAATGAGGTTAGTTTTATGTTTGTCACTTTGTGTATCACGAAGCAACATTACACAACCGTGCCATAATGGCCGAACAACATGTTACATAATGATTTTATTAGGAAAAAAAATTAAATTTGTATATATTTGAGCCTTTGACAATTAGCTAAATTTAAAATAAATAAGTTAGTTGTGACTAATGAGAGTCTCACCAAATCATTTTAGGTGATAAGTTCAGTCCCTGATGTTAAAAATAAATTCAAGGAGGGAAATCATGTGAGTTAACTCTCAAGCCAAGTTGATGAACATTCATATTCCAATTGTTACAAACACAGGAAAGTGTTAAGAACGACTTGTCGGCCGAAATTGAGCAGCTGGCCGAGTAGCATTTACTGGCTAATTTTCTATTATGTGGGTTGAGTACTTACTCTTACCCATTATTTCTATAAGGCTAACTTCTAACATTCGATATCAATACGATGTTGATCCATACCAAATCTTTTAGAAATCCAACATCAACACAGAAAGGAAAACGTGGAATAAGCCTGAAGAGATATCTCACGAGTCAAAAAAGAGTTTAAATTTCAAATTAAGTTTGAGATGAGGAAAATCAGTTTTGGATGGAGATGATTATCAAGTTTAAATTTTATGAAAGACTTATCAACATGAAGATGAGGATAACAAGCCCTATCAAGTCTCTAACTCTTAAATCTATATAAGGACCTCAAGGCCACAGAGAAGAACAGTTTTCACCCCAACAAATCGATTACTACAACTACTTTCGTCAATTTCCAGCTTTAGATTCAAATTTTTTTCTTTCAATTCTTTTAGTAGTTTAGTTTAGTTCTTAAATTTGAGATCTTCCTCTGTTAGTTTATGTTTCGTAACTTCAACTTCTTAGCTTGTTACTTTTCTCTAAATTCAATCAAACCTCTCATTTTCATTTTTCACAATGATTCTTTATTGATACTAGTATATTCTTAAAATTTCACTAGTTTTCTTCACGAATCTCGAGAAAGTCAGGCTTTACGGTTTCTTACTATGTTTGGTAGAATTCAATTTCATCAATCAAATCTCAACACGCTCACGCGTCACAATTAAAGAGGGACACACTTTGGCTAGGCCTACATATGCACTCTAGGTATTTCGGGTCAACTCGTCAGCCGAGATTTTCAAGCAAACAGTTTGCTTAAGTCGGTCCATCAATCATACTGACATATGATCAAATTGATATTTATTACATCAATCGTAACTCAACCCATCAATGATCACGTATATCAATATAACTTAATGACATGGATTATGATGTGGATGTGCAGTATGAAAATTTTATGTAATGTGATCTTAACATGTGTATTTCCAACTGGTCCTCCGTAAACCTTAGTGAGATCAAACCATATATAATCAGAGTGTGAATATCAAAAAATTTATTTCTGCAGAAAATAACTTTAAAATATCCATAAACCAAAATGCCTGAAAAATATGTCTATATGAAAAAAAGCATCTAAAAATAAAATACAAACTCACACTAGAACTGAATATCCTCAACTGATATGACACACATGTGAGCAGTTTGCTCATGAAATACCTTAGGTGGCAATCCCTTAGTAAGTGGATCCGCAATTATGGAGTTTGTTTCGATGTACTCTATAGACAACTGTCCACTCTGAACTCTTTCTTTAACAGCCAGGAACTTGATGTCTATGAACTTTGACTTTGCTGAGCTCCTGTTGTTATTAGAATAAAGAAATGCTGATTTATTGTCACAAAATATCTTTATTGGTCTCTAAATACTGTCCACTATGTGCAATCCCGTGATAAAATTCGACAACCATATTCTAAGATTGGACGCCTCATAACATGCTACGAACTCTATTGTCATGGTAGAAGAGGCTATAAGAGACTGTTTAGCACTCTTCCAGGAGACAGCACCTCCAGCAAGCAGAAAAATATAGCCCGACGTAGATTTCATATTATCTTAGCATCCAGCAAAATCGAAGTCAGTATATCCAACGATCTCAATCTGATCCAACCTCCGAAATGTGAGCATGTAATCTTTTATTCTCTGTAAGTACCGCAAGACCCGTTTAGCTACTTTCCAATTGTCTGTGCCTGGATTGCTTAAGTATCTTCCCAACATCTCAGTCATGCACGCGATATCAGGACGTGTACAAACTTGAGCATACATTAGACTTCCCACTACTGAGGCATAGGGAATCTTCTACATTTCCTTTTCCTCAAAATCATTTTTAGGGCACTGATTGAGGCCAAACTTATCTCCCTTAGCTACAAGGGTATAACCTGGTTTATAATCTTGCATACCATATATTTTAATGACCTTTTCGATATATCCCTTTTGTGATAATCCTAAAATACCCTGAGAATGATCTTGGTGTATTTGTATTCCTAATACAAAATAGCTTTCACCAAGATCTTTCATCTCAAAATTCTTAGCTAGAAATCTCTTGGTGTCGTGCAATAAGCATATATCTTGCTGGCAAGCAAAATGTCATTCACATATAAAACCATAAAATTATGCTTGCTCCCACAAAACTTATGGTATATACAAAACTGAACGACATGATTACTTGATGAAATTTGAAATATCATTGTCGAGATGCCTGCTTGAGTCCATAAATGGATTTCTGAAGTTCAAATTCTTTAGGTCTCCTGACACAAAGTTTTCTGGTTGCACCATATACATCGTCTCTTCAATGTCACCATTGAGAAACGTTGTATTTACATACATCTGATGCAGCTCAAGATTGAAATGCATCACCAATGCTATTACAATCCTGAAAGAGTCTTTCATAGAAACCGGAGAAAAAGTCTCTTTATAGTCAATGCCTTCTTTCTGTGTAAAACTCTTTGTGACAAGACGATCCTCATATCTTTCCATATTACCTTTTGAATCCATCTTGATCTTAAAACTCCATTTGCAACCAATGAGTTTCACAACTTCTGGTAATGGAACAAGATCCCACACATCATTGTCCTTCATGGACTTAATTTCCTCATTCATGGCATCGATCCACTTTTGAGAGTTAGAGTTTTCCATGGCTTGACGGAAGTTGATCGGATCATCTTTCATCATACCAATGCCAACCTCATGCTCTTGTAGAAATATAATATAATCATCTGACACTGCACTTCTTCTCTCTCTAGTGGATCTTCTTAATGGCGTAGGTTCTTGAGGTGCCAGAATTTGTTCCTCCAGAACAATCTCTTGAATGAGAGGTTCTCTGATATTATCTTGATATGTTGTGTCATGAGCAATATCAGGGACACAGTCCTGATCAATGCTAATAACACATGTGGGAATATCAACATATTCCTCCTAAAGGATAAAATCTCGAACCGTATCTCCCCCCATAAACTCGGCATCCTCAAAGAACCGGACATTTTCCGTCTCAAAAATTGACCTGGTTATGGTATCATAAAACTTGTACCCCCTGAATCTTTCAGAGTATCCAACAAAATAACAACTCACCGTCCGTAAGTCCAATTTCTTTTCATTAGGTTTATATGGCATTGTCTAAGCTGGACATCCCCAAACGTGCAAATTCCTTAGACTAGATTTCTTGCCAGTCCAAAGCTCATATGGGGTTTTGGCATTCGCTTTAGTTGGAACTCTGTTATGGATATATGTTGTAGCCTTAAGTGCTTCACCCTAGAGTGATTCTGGTAAGGTCGAATGACTAATCATACTCCTGACTATGTCCTTAACCGTTCTATTTCATCTTTCAGCAACACCATTCATAGTGGGCGAACCCAGCATAGTGTACCGTGGGACGATACCGCATTCCTCTAAAAATTTAGCAAACGGTCCTGGACGTTGTTCACCTGAACCATCATATCTGCCATAGTACTCGCCATCACGGACAGATCTGACGCTCTTAATCCTTTTGTTGAGTTGATTCTCAACTTCAGCCTTAAAATTTTTGAACATGTCCAATGACTGTGACTTTTCATGAATGAGATATATGTAGTCATATCTAGAATAATCGTCTATGAATGTTATAAAATACTATTGACCATTCCAAGCCACTGAAGAGAATGGCCCACAAATATCCGTATGAATAAATTCTAAGACGTCCTGAGTCCTGTTGGCTTCAAATCTCATTTTATCGGTTTGTTTTCCCTCCATGCAATTAACATAAACTTCAAAATCTGTGAAATCTAAGGGACCAAAAATTTCGTCTGACATAAGTCTCTCTATTCTCCGCCGGGAGATGTGACCTAATCTCTTGTACCGTAACGTAGCTGAATTCTCACTGGTTAATTTTCTTTAAGAACCTCGTGTACTTAATTGCATGGATTCTTTAAATGAAGCAATTGTTTCAAGTAAATAAAGATTATCATGTCCTGATAAAAAATCAGAACCAACTGAAATTAAATCACGAAACAAACCAAATTTTCCATTTCTAAAAGAACAAATATAACTAGCTTTGTCTAAAACAGAAATAGAAATCAAATTCCGTTTAAAGGACGGTACAATAAAAATTTCATCAAGATCCAAATTATATCCCGTTTTTAATAATAATCTAAATTTTTCTATTGCTTCAACCTCAACCGTCTTACCATCACCTACGTAGATGAATCTTTCAGCATCATTTGACTTTTGGCAATTCAGGAAACCCTGCATAGATACACTGATGTGAGTTGTTGCACTAGAATCTATCCACCATGTGTCTCTAGGAACCGAACTTAAATTAACCTCAGAACAAATCAAATTAAGAAGCATACATTTTTTAGCATGCCAAGCATGATAGTTGGTGCATTGCTTCTTCTCACGCCCTTCAGCTCCACAGAAGAAACAATCATTACCATCCGAGTTTACCGATTTCTTTTGTTGTTTCTTATGCGGTGCTGTATCCGCAGCTTCCTTATCATTTTTCCTTTTCTTTCCCTTTCCCTTATCCTTAGAGGTAGAGGCCAGGTAAGCACTTTCTGTCTTATCATGTTTCACTCTTTCATATTCCTGAACATAGTGTGAGATGAACTCATTCAGAGACCAAGTCTCTTTCTGACAATTATAGCTCACCTTAAACTGGTTAAACTGTGCCGGAAGGGATATCAAAACCAAATACATAAGCAAGTCCTCAGAGAGTTAAAGCCTCAGTGCTTTTAACCTTGAAACAATGTGAGACATTTCCATTTTATATACCCTGATATTACATTTACCTTTATACCTTTTTAAAATTAAGTCTGATAAGAGCGTACCGATTTCTGTTTTTTCATTCTTGACAAACCTCTTTTCAATGTCTGCAAGAAAATCCTTAGTTATAGTTATCTTTTTTTATATAGTGCCCCTGAATACTTCTGGAATGACCTTCTTCATGATCAACATACACATGCGATTTGATCTCTCCCACCTTTCCATCTCTCTCTTATCACCAGAGGTACTCTTATCCGTAAGAGGTGTAGGAGAATCAATCCTTAACACAAAATCGAGATCCATGACTCCAAGAACTATTAGGAGATTATCTTTTCAGGACTTGAAGTTTGTGCCATTTAGAACTGGAATTGAATTGATGTTGGTCGTGATACTAGCAGGAGTAATAGCTGAATCCAACGAACAATAAATAAATTAAGCTCACATAAATTCCAAATAACAATAATATTTCAAACAATAGTAACAAACAACACATCTCAAGACACCAGACACTCCATCAATATGTTGACTTTGGTAAAAAAATATTAACTTGTAAGTGATGTCTTGGTGTAGTAATTAAACACTGATAAAAAATAACATTTCAAATAAGAAATCTTCCTTTGGGCCGATTTATTGTTCACATGTAAAACTGAATAATCATCACGTATCTATTACCACAGAAGCACATGTAATTCTGTCAAATAATTATTTTCTTTTAGGCCGATAAATATTCACTTAAGTTACATGCACACATATCCTTTTATATTTCAAGACAAACCAATTTTCACAAGAGATGTCACTTTGACGACATGTTGTTTCAACTAATTCATCTTAAAATATATATAACATACTAATGTTCGAATTTAAAATTTTACCGAATTTAAACCTTAGATTAACTGTTAAACAATTAATTTTATGATTATTTGAAATTGTTTTGAAAATATTTTAACCAAAAAACTGAAAACAATCAAAACAATCCATTAGATAATCCTTAAAAATTGTTTTGAAATTATTATAACCCAAAAAACCGAAAATAATCAAAACAATCTATTTTGAAAGTTCTTAAATTAAAAATTAATTTTACTATTCTTAAAAATTAATTTAAAAATTGATCCATAAAATTAATCATGAATTAATTTAAAAAAATTAATTTTAAAAAAAATAATTAAAAATGAATAAAAAAGGTGTGAGGGCTGGGACCCTAGCCCTCCCAAAATTGGTTGTGGGCAAAGCCCACAGTCATTTAGACTTATTATTATTTTTAAACTGTCCAGGGTCGGATCAACCCCCCCCCCCCCCCCCCCCCCCCCCCNCCGTGTCCAACCCTAGGGTTTTCATCTTTAGTGACTAGCGTTCATGGTCGCTGTCAGTCCTTGCTACCGTGGCCAGGGTCGCGACCTTTCCACATAGCCACGGCATCTCCTTGCCGGTGCGACCAAGCCGTCGCGCCGATCATCTTTCATCGACGACGGTCCGCCGGCCGGTTGTTACAAAACCAAACAAAAAATACCCAAAAAATTATTCTCAAATCTAATACATTGTCAAACAATTATTAAATTCAAGGATGCCGAAACATAAACACAAAAACACCAATAATCATGGATCTAGAACTTAATAGATCAATTCTCAATGATTCAACATGAGTTGTTCTGACACCAATTGTTAGATTCAAAACCCTTTCGGTATAAGTCGTATCTCAATAAAACCCAAGATCTCATATTGAACATATCAAGAATCAAAACAATTATAAGAATAGAAATTACCTTAAAATGTTATTATGGAGAATAGAATGGTTTTCCGTTATCATGTGACCTGGAGACCATAACTACTTATAGATAATTCATCTTTTAGTATTTTTATTTTAGCTCATCATAAAAATAGAAATTACCCTAAAATCTTTACACATTTAATTGTCCACAACCTATCAGATACATTAAAACCTCAATTATCCAAACTTTAGTATATCACTTTTAATTGGGTTTAACTTTATTTGACAGTTTGCAACACATAATTATTTTACACATAAATTCAATGTTAGATTAAGAATCCAACACAACACAAATAATTAAACCCTTACACTCAATGCATATGAGTTTGAGTCATGCTTCAATTATCCTTAAAATTTGTAACCATTTGACGAAAAGAAAGCCAAGTGCAAACTGATTTTTGTAATAGACATGTTTTCAATAATTGTCTCATTTGCTTGTATTTCAGTAGTTTTGATGAAGGCTTAGTTAAGTTAAAGATCCCGGCCATTATCTTTATATTTTCAGAGGTAGGCTATGAGTTGAATTCATGGATTCACATATGCTGATATGTAAGGCTTGGTCTCCGCAGGGGACAGCACGGTATGTGATTTTTTTCATATTTTGAGTCTACTATTTGATGAGAAACCCAAGATCAAGATAAAATATTAATTCTTAGTATCAATCATGTTATGGCCGAAATATGGATATCAAGATATAGCAAAAGGAATATAGATATAAAACTCCATGTTCAAATGCTTTAAAAATTTGACTCACAAGTGTGAAACCAAAGCTACACCACACCACAGTACACCAAAGGAAGTTGGAAACCTCATTAAAACGAAAAGCTTCATTCAAACAAAATTTAATGTGAGAACCAAACCCACCTACATTATTCAATGTTCAAATCTCTAACCTGTTAGAAATTCTTAACAGTACAATAACAAATTTCAGGATCTTTAGGAAATAGAGAATTTACAAGAATTGAATCCGAAAACGAGAGAATTTACAAGAATTGAATCTCAGAACAAATGGAGGTAAAGTCTCGTTATAACCATCTAGACTGACAATACTATTCTTAATCTTAATGTATGGTACCACAACATGGATTGTAAGCATTTGACCATCATAACATATAAACATTTATTGCCCACTTGAGATACAGCTAGCAATGTAACAATTTTATCTTTATGAGGGGCATGCGTGGCCATCAGTAGTACCTATAAACCAACCCTGCCTTCAAAGTCATAAACTATCTTATGGCTTTGAAACTTTCGCCGGTGGATTTGCAGCTCCATCTCCACACTCCAGAGAGTTGACTATTTCATTTAATTTCATAGAACTATTACTCAACACAATGGAACTAAAATATATATTCGAAGTTGTGAACTAGTTATTATGTTTAATCTCCCCCCTTCCCCTAGTTAAGTTCATGAAGAAGAAGATTAAGACACGAAATTAGACACGATAGTAATTAAGATAACAGACTATAATTACTTTGTTTTATCTGATAGAATCCATAATATAAGCTAAGATGATGCAACAAATTATCGATATAAGGGCTATCATGACTCGACTTTTATCGTCGCGTGTCGTTAAGAACATAGTTAAATGAATAATACAATGTTCTTCTTTGCATTCTCATACCAAAAACAAAACCAGCACAAGATTGCTAGTATACATATCTATATCAAATCATTCCCATTACTCATAATCAGTGACAAATAATATAAATTTTAAGAAAAAATTATCGATACGACCGGAGGATAGCTCCACAAAATGTACACATGATAGCTCTCCAAGATTTCCAATAAAACGGGACATGACAAAATCTTGTAGCGGTTTTCATATCGGCCACGCTTGCCCCGCCACCGCACCGCGAACATATCCCTGCCGCTGGCTTGCTCCGGCGTACTTTCCGTGTCTGATCGACAAGAAAACAGAAACACACCATTGTGTTTTTCCGATGTTGTGTTGGATTTTCCCCTCTTTTCTTCAGTATTTATGAACTCTTGCCTGAAGTTTGATAAGTAGTTGTGGAATGATTAGTTCAGGCCACAGGGAGTTATATATAATATATAATTGACTGGTTAAAGGTCGAGCAAGTTTGGTTAGCATATTAAACGTGGACCGTTAGATTCGCGAATCGGTGGGTAGATGGACAATACTCCTGGGTTTGATAAAGTGATTGTGGGTGGCAGTTGTAGGTCCCTTTTGAATATTGGCACGTATCTGTTCAGTTGATTTAAATCTTTTAACACTTCAGATAATTCAAATACGAAAACAAGAAAAAATTATGATAGATGATCCGGCATGTTTGGACAAGACAGGTGTCATGTCGAACGTGTGGGTTCAAATGGGAGACGTCTTCTCTTTGGTTACCCAAGAACAATAAGAAACAAAAGTAAAAATAAATATCCAACATCGTTACTGAGATTTTTCAATTATTAAATTTTTTTAAGATTACTATTTTCGAAACAATCCTAGACCCACATCAACTGTTTCTTGTCATCTCAAATAATTAATAAATAATTTTTCATCGGGTAAATTATATATCAAGTATTAATTTGTTGTATCAATTATTTGTTATTTGATTTTTATTACTCATTAGAAAAACATGTTAATCATGTATGGGAGGAGATATCCAACAATTTTTCATTTTTAACCGCAATAATTATAACCAACATCAGCTATGGAACACAACCATCATCATAATGGGCATCTCAGTATGGAGTTGGATCATCGACCCTAGTGATGACTCCCTTTACTAGTAAAGTAAACTGGAAGTAAAGGGAATCGGAAGGGATGCAGAAGAACTTCATGTCGTCTTGTTATCTTGACTTCAAATTTTAAGTATAGAGTCTATAGACCTTTATCCTATTCTATTATCGTATATTTGGCTAATACTATTTATCTCCTCCTTTAGATAGTCAGATATGATTTTTTGTTAATTCCCTCTTATGGTATTGTATTCTCCAATTCATGTCATCGAAAGAGATTTGAGATTTCATAAGTAACTCAGATAGTACTTTCTAAGAGAAAGAAAATGAAATGGACCCACTTAAGCATTTTAATTCATCTCATAGTTTTTATTATCTTAAGCATAGTCCTGTTAAAAGATTAGAAATTGTGTAATATAGACACAAAATACTCCATGCAAAGCATTTCACGGATCTCTTGATATGAAGTAAATTATAGGAAGAAATCAAAATGTTAAACATGCAAGATAACTTCAGGCTCAGTTCAAGCCATGAAATAGGCAATCCAATAGTTTATGACCATATTATAAGGGAGAAAAACTTACCTTCCCCTTTAATCCAAGCTAAAGCTATGGTAACTGCCACAATATTCCACAAAAGATATGCGACCAGACCTAACCAAGTCAGCACATTGATTACATAAAATTTAACAGATTTTTAGTGAATTAAGCTACCCACAACCTAATGTAAGAGATAAATTCAATTGACTGTTTTAAGCTATAGGATTCATCTTATGAGTAAAGCAGAGGTAGTTGAACGTTCATCTTACGTACAATGTCGTTGTCTGTCCTTGCAACTAAAGAAGTACCTATTTAGTCTTGAAATGGAAGACATGCAACCAAACCTACACAGTGTAGAAATTGTGAACCCTAGAAATGATGAACACTTTAGTGTTCTGATCTTAAAGAAAGGTGATGAACTTCTTGTTCTGATTTCTTATTAAGAATTCTGATTCTTTATAATGAGTAAGTGATGTATATATACATATAATCTCTAACGGTTGCCTATGATCTCCAACGGATACCTACTGATCATTTTTTCAGAAGTGGTTAGACACTCACTGTGTTTGGTGAAAGTTACTGTTCTGCTTTCCCTTTTTGCCTATGATGAAGATTTTTCTTCTGAGGCAATACTTTCTGTTTCTCTTTCTTCAACATTCCCCCTCAAGTTGGGTTCATATAGGTTGATCGAGCCCAACTTGTTAAGTATTCTTTGGAGGTTATTTTTGTCGAGAGCTTTGGTGAAGATGTCGGTCAGCTGATCTTCACTACGTACAAAAGGAATGACGATTTCTCCCGACTGTACCTTCTCTCTTATGAAGTGACAGTCCACTTCAATGTGTTTGGTTCTCTCGTGGAAAACGGGGTTCATTGCAATATGACGTGCTGTTTGGTTGTCACAGTGCATCTCTATCATTTTTTTATCTCAACCTTCATGTCTTGAAGGAGATGTCTAATCCATGTGAGTTCACTAGCAGTGGAGGCCATGGCTCTGTATTCTGCCTCTGCACTTTGACATTGCTACAACTGTTTGTTTCTTGCTCTTCCAGGTTACTAGATTTCCACCTACAAAGACACAGAAACCAGTTGTAGATTTTCTATCATAACTACCTGTCCAGTCTGCATCAGTGTATCCAACTACGGAGTTTGGCCCAGTTTTCTTCAACCATATCCCTTGACCGGGTGTTCCTTTAAGGTATCTGAGTATCCTTTCTGCGGCTGCCTGGTGATTCGTGCAGGGTGCGTGCATGAATTGACTAATAACGCTAACTGCAAAAGTGATATATGGTCTTGTAACCGTTAGATAAATTAGTTTTCCTACTAGTCTTTGATATTGGCCTATATCAATTAATGGTTTGCTATCATTAAGTCCTATTTTCATGTTGGTTTCCATTGGTGTGCTAGCAGGTTTTGCCCCTATCATGCCAGTTTCTTTTAACAAGTCTAAGATATATTTTCTTTGAGATAGAAACAATCTCTTTTTCGAGTGAGCTATTTCTATCCCTACGAAGTACTTCAGTTTTCCTAGATCTTTACTATCAAACTCCCCTTTTAGAAATGGTTAAACACTCTATATTTCATCGTGGTTATTTTCGGTGATGATGATGTCATCTACGTAGACTAAAACGATGGTGGTGGAGTTGTTCGTGTGTTTGACGAACATAGATGAGTCAGCAGAGCTTTTGACAAAGTTAATTTTTAAAAGAGACAAGCTTAATTTTCCATACCATGCCCTTGGTGACTGTTTCAGGCCGTAGATAGCCTTCTTTAATCTACATATCAGAGATGGGTGTGTTGCTTTCTCGTGTCCTGGAGGTACGAACATATATACTTCTTCTTCCAGATTTCCTTGGAGGAATGAGTTTTTAACATCCATTTGATATAGTTCCCAGCTGAGGTTGGTGGCAACGGATAGTAACACTCGGATCGTGTTCATTTTTGCCACTGGAGCGAACGTCTCCTGGTAATCCACTCCATATGTCTGAGTAAAGCCCTTGGCAACTAGTCAGGCTTTATATCTTTCGATGGTGTCATTGCTGTTGTATTTGGTCTTGTAGACCCATTTACATCCTACAGGTTTCTTCCCGTTGGGTAGTGGGATTATGTCCCAAGTTTCATTCTTTTCCAAGGCTAGAAGTTCTTCATTCATCGCCTTTCTTCATTTGGGGTCGAGTTGGGCTTCTTGATAGGTCTTTGGCTCAACTGTTTCATCAATTTTTTCCAAGTATGCCCTGTGGATGTTAGAGATTTTATCATAAGATAGGAAATTTTGGAAAGTGTATAGAATCTGATGGGACACGTAGTCTTTTAATCTTGCTGGGGGTTGAGTTTGCCTTGTTGACCTTCTTACGATTACTGCTTCATCAGTGACAGCTGCCTCATCAGTTGCTCCCCCTGAGGTAGTTGTCTCAGGCGCGGCTGATGTGGTATCCTGTTCCTGTCTTATGATATCAGAGGAAATAATACTGTTAGGTAGCGGAAACGTTTGGTGGTGGTTATGGTTGTCGGGGTCCTTTGGGTAATAGGATTCTAGTTCCTAAAAATTGCACATCTTGCGAGATGTAGAGTTTATGATTTATTGGGTCGTAACACTTATACCTTTTTTTCTCAGCGAAATACCCCAAAAATAGGGTTTTGACTGAGGTTTTGTCCAATTTATCAAGTCTTGGAATGTGTACGAAGCATGTACATCTGAATACTCGTATATGATCTAGGTTAATTTTCCTACCCTTGAGAATTTCTAAAGGGCTTTTCAGATGCAATTTTACACTGGGTAACCGATTGATGAGGTAGGTTGCTGTGAGTATAGCATCGGACCAGTATCTTTTGGGTACGTTGTTTTGGAGGAGGAGAGACCTAGTCATTTCAAGAAGGTGTCTGTTTTTGCGTTCTGAAACACCATTTTGTTGTGGGTGTGGATGCAGGTGGTTTGATGTCGTATACCTTTTTGTTTAAAAAACTCAAAAAAGGTGTTGTTAATATACTCGGTTCCATTGTCAGACCTAAATATTTTTATGGTTGTTTCAAGTTGAGTTTCAACTAAATTGTTGAACTCTTAAAAACAACTGAAGACTTCATTTTTTTATTTCAAAAGGTATAACCATGTGGTGCGAGAGAAATCATCAATAAATGTAACAAAATATTTGAATTTATTATATGAATCAACTGGGGCGGGTCCCCAAATATCAGAATTAATTAATTCAAAACATCGTTTTGTCGTACTACTAGATAGTGGAAAGGGTAACCTGGTTTGTTTTGAAAGTTTGCAGACTGAGCAACTGCTAGAGTCTGAATTATAACCGAGTAATTTATTTAGGATTTTTTCGGAGGGATGACCGAATCTCCAGTGTAATATTTTGTCTTTTTGTACTGTACTAAAGGTGGAAATGCATGTTTTGTCAGTATCTTCTAAGCAGTACAGACCGTTTCTAAATTTCCCTTCACCAATCTTCCTCCCGGTGACTTGATCCTGAAAAATTACCTTGTCAGGCGAAAAAGTAACATTGCAGTTTAAGTCTTTGGTTATTTTACTGACGGATAGGAGATTGGAGTTAAAATTGGGTAGGTAAAGTACGCTGTTAATGGTTTTTGTGAACAGTGTGGTGGACCCTATGCCAAAAATTAGAACTTTATTTCCATTGGCTACTGTCACATGTTGTGGTCTTTCTAATTTAGTGAGACTGTGTAGGTTTTTTGTGTTATGAGTCATGTGTCCTGAGGCACCAGAGTCTATTATCCAGTGTTCTAAGTTCTGACAAAAATTTGCAGACTTAGAAAAATAATTGACAGTATTGCAGATAGATGAACTTGAGGTATCGCGCAAAAATTCTCCGAATTGTTTGAGCAGTGTAGCCATCTGTGCAGAACCGCTCTAACGGATCCGGATCTGTCCATTTCCTCCATTTGATTGATTCGGTACCCATTACCCGAACCAGGTCCTTCTGTCATGTGGGCTCTGCGGTCTCGGTCGGGTCTCAACCCGACCGACCCGTAACCCGCTCCGCTGAAACCCTCGGTATAAAAGGGAAATGTTTCCCTCGCGGAGCCCCCTCGCTCATCATTCTCGCGCCCCTTCTGGAACTTTCTCTGGTTCTGCCGAAGATGAGGGTGCAGGTTCCAGCACCGGCCGTGGGTGTGCCCCTCCTTTCGGCAGCGGCTACACCTCACCGGCTTGCCGGCTGTCCGCGGTGCCTTCCCCCTTCCCTAGGGTTAGGGTTTCGGAGGGAGCCGTGGGTCGCCATGGCTAGTGCCTCTGCCTTGTCGTCTCTGGTACTCATCACTCTTCGCTTGGTTTCTTCTCTTTGACCATGGTTGAGAACTTGGCAAATGTTGGCTTCTCCGTCGACATCAAGAT
Organism: Datisca glomerata; assembly: GCA_003255025.1. Taxonomy (NCBI): domain Eukaryota; kingdom Viridiplantae; phylum Streptophyta; class Magnoliopsida; order Cucurbitales; family Datiscaceae; genus Datisca; species Datisca glomerata. The sequence goes on from QANY01012303.1 coordinate 2,320,400, forward strand.
CTGAGCCCGGAACGCCTCGTAGCTTGAGTCGAGAGCTGTCAAGAAATGGAACACCATATCCTGTTCAGCCCGCTCTTGGAGTTCCTTCAGGTCAGTGGTCATCGGTCTTAGGGTTTCGAGTTCTTTGAACTTAGATTTTAAAAACCCGGTCAACTCCGGTACTGATTTGTCCCCCTGTTTTGCTTGGGAGATCTCTCATTTAAGTTCAAAGACTTGCGCAAAATTGTTTTGTTCACAATACTTGCTCCAGATTTCTTCCCAGAGTTTCTGTCCTGTTTCACAAAAACAAAAGATTTCACTGAGTTTTGGGTCTATGGAATTAGTTATCCAGGTCATTACCTGGTTGTCCATGATGTCCCATTCCTCTAGGTTTCGGTCTGGCCTTGGCTTACTGTCGTCCACGAAACCTAGTCTGCATTTTCCTTTCAGGCTCACCCGAGCCGCCCTGGCCCACGGTATGTAGTTATGGCCAGTGAGCAGGATGGAGGTCAGTCTGGGATTGGTGTCGTGGTGGTGAAGCTGGCCGGAGGTCGATGGTTCTGCCATACTGTTTTATGTGTTGGTTCTCAGAATCGTTGCTCTGATACCATGTAGAAATTGTGAACCCTAGAAATGATGAACACTTTAGTGTTCTGATCTTAAAGAAATGTGATGAACTTCTTGTTCTGATTTCTTATTAAGAATTCTGATTCTTTATAATGAGTAAGTGATGTATATATACATATAATCTCTAACGGTTACCTATAATCTCTAACGGTTGCCTATGATCTCCAACGGATACCTACTGATCCTTTTTCTAGAAGTGGTTAGACACCCACTGTGTTTGGTGAAAGTTACTGTTTCTGATGAAGATTTTCCTTCTGATGAAGATTTTCATTCTGAGGCAATACTTTCTGTTTCTCTTTCTTCAACACACAGTACGCTCAAATGCACTGAACCAAGTCAGCACTCTGATTACATAAAACTTAACAGATATTGTGATTAAGCCACCCACAGCCTAACATCAATTGAGCCATACTGCTATAGGATCCATTTTATGAGTAAAACGGAGGCAGCTAAATGCTCTTCCACAGCCAGGCAGGACTCAAAGAAGATAACTAAGGGAAGATGGAAAATAGTTCATCAAAGCACATGTATTTTCGTTAATCACTTATAGATCTATACTGTCGTTATCTGTCCTCACAACTATAGAAGTACCTAACATGTGTCTCATAATAGAGGTAATTATATTCTAACAGAACAACTAACTGGATTCTTGACTGGATTCTTACAGTTTACAGTTTAAGGAAAAGACAAAGAAGAATGTATCCCACCATTTTTTATATTAACGAAAAATTTTCATTCGTCTTAGTATTGTACTTACCATAAACTACAGCAAAACGCAAGAATTCATCAGGTCATATGGTATGCGGAAGTTTCAACAAGTTGAAAAGAAACAAATGTGATGTCCACGTTAAACACTACTATTTCTCTCTCCAATTGAAGTAGATAAAAGGAGCCTGAAAAGGCTTGCAAATTTAAACTTTAAGCTTTTCCATTTAAATAACCATTCAAATTCAGTTCAGCAATCACTGATCATTTTAAAGTTAAGGCATTTATACAGAATGCTCTCCAAATTCTTTCTGTGAATAAACATTCGAGAGACAAATATAATGTATGATTTTTGTTTTGCATAATGACGAATACAATCTCAGAATAGAAATCACATTTCCTCTTATAGATGCTTGAGATTATAAGTGTTTCTTATGCCTCATGTTCTTAATCCAACAAAAGCCTTTTTTCAACTAGAATTTATTTTCTTAACTCCCTGATTTTCGAGCGTTAAACATGCATGTGATTTCAAAATTTAAAATCTCTCGAGAACTCAGAAAACATTCGTCAGTAGATAGATTCGTCAGGCAAGGCAATTACTTGTTCCCTCTATTTCAGTTCAGCCTCTTTAGCCTGGAGTTCCCCCTCCTTTGACTTCAAAACCTATAGTACATAAAGACAGAAAGAGCTAATAGAAAACCAAAACCATTTTAAGCATTCAAATAGCTTAAGATGAATAAGAATACAATCTCACAGCAAAATCATAATCTCCCAAACCTCCGCTTGAGATTATATGTGCTTCCTATGCCCAATGTCTTTAATCCATGTGATCTAATGTTTCAACTAAAAAATATTTAATGTATTACAAAGAAGCTGAAGCTTATTTGACAAGCAAATAAAACACTATTAATTGGAGAGTTTAACAACTTCAGAATTGCCTATATAAAATTTCTTACACTGAATATACCAATTATATCCAAAATAACTCCTTTAGACAATATCAGTTTATATTTGGTCATAAAAAACACCCTCGGTCAGTGTGCATTGTCAATTGGGTATTGGATTCTTACACCGATACTGTTATGTACATCATACAATATAATAATTAAAGCTTGTCAAAACGAACATAGCACATTTTCCAGGGTTTAAGGACCCAAGGAACCTTCATCAGAGCCATATTCTGTTGGAATGTTATCCCACATCACTTAAACTTGTTTATTTTGTACTAGTTATAAAGTTTTAATACCCTTCTCTTTTACACCTAAGTTTTAAGGAGTGATCAAGTTAGATTTTTCAATTTGGTATCAGAGTTTGGTTGTGCATTTGTTTGCACTGCTTTATTTCAGTTCTTTGTCTAATTAGTTCGGATTGTATGATATGCTGCTTAGTTCGGCTACCGTATTGTGGCCCAGGAGGGTGTGTTGGAATGTTGTCCCACATCAGTTAAGTTTTTCAACTTCTTCCTCTTTGGATTCAGAATATTGTTCTGAAACAAATGCAAATTTCATTTCTTGGCTAACCAGTTGGGCAAGGTCATGCCTATTGGCACTTCTGTAGGCACTTATAATCAGATTAAACAAGGACTCATTAGGTTCAAGCTCTTCGTATTTAATTTGGCTGTAAATCCGCTTCACCCTTTCAACCACACCAGCTTTTCCATTGCGAGCGACCAGATATATGTATGTTACAAGGTCTGGCTCCAGGCTCTCATCCTACATTTTCACGAAGATGTTTAAAGCTTTGTCGATCTCTCCTGCTGCACCATAAGCATATATCGCCACATGGTATGCGAAAGAATCAAGGATCAATTTAGCTTTCATGAAGGATTCACAGGACTCAAGAGTTAAAGCATGCATGCCGACTACAGAGAGAACAGAGGTGATAACAGCTTGACGGGAATAAGGTTTTCCTTCCCGATAAGACAATTACAGCTGAGTCACTGCTTCTACTGGTATACCTCCCTTCTTCATTATGGTAACAAATGCTTTAAAGGTGCTACTGTCTGGCAAGAGCTTTCGAGTAACCATCTCGTGAAGAAGTTCACCACATTCCCGTAGCTGGCCATTAGCAACATAGCATACCGTTACTTTATTAAATGCATTATAGTCTCTCAGTAAACCTGATTCTTTCATTTACTCTGCTACGTCAGTGGTTCAGAAAGAATTTCATGGTCCTCTTTAGAGAAATTCTGTTTCATAAGGTAATATCTCATGGCACGATAAAGAGGTCAGTACCAGCCCACATAGGCACCAGGAACTCCTGATATGAAGTAGATTATAGTAAGAAACCATATCGGTTGACCTACAAGATAACATCAGGCTCACTTCAAGCCATGAAATAGGCAACCCAATAGTTTATGAACATGTTATATGGGGCATTGAATGGGAGAAACACTTACCTTCCCCTATGAGCCAAGTTGTGGTAACTGCCACAATATTCCGCAGAAGACATGCAACCAAACCTACACAATACGCTCAAATGCATTGAACCAAGTCAGCACACTAATTACATAAAATTTAACAAATATAGTGATTAAGCCACCTACAACCTAACTATAAAAGATAAATTCAATTGACTATTTAAGCTATACTGCTATAGGATCCATTTTATGAGTAAAACGGAGGCAACTGAATGCTCTTCCAGAGCCAGGCAAGACTCAAAGAAGATTACCAAGGAAGATGAAAAATAGTTAATCAAGGCACCTGTATTTTTACTAATAGATCTTTATTGTCGTTATCTCTCCTCATAACTAAAGAAGCACCTAATATGTGTCCCGAGATAGAGATATTTATTTTCTAACAGAACTAACTGGATTCGTGACCGGATTCTGATTACATGGGTTACCATTTGTGAACTATCTGACCAAGGAAATTTCTTACATGGTATTGAGGGCAACAATTATACGAGTGAAAGTTATATATCAAATTGACTGAAATTTTGATCTGTTAAGATTTCTTATGCCTCAAAATCCTACTAGATTTTGATTGTTCGAATCTACAATGAATTTTGTAAATATTCTTTTAGTAGTAGTTATGCCAACCAAAAATAGGGATAAATTTTTAAGAGTTAGCAGAACTGGAGTGACATCTAGAAACTGTTATAGTCACTATAATCTCTTGAAATTCCTCTGGTCTGTATAACTGAGTTTTAAAATCACTTTGCAGACTGTGTCAATTGTCAACTGATATATGCACAGTAATAAAAATGTTTATATGAAATGTACATGAAGACAGAAGGAGCTAATAGAAAATCAAAACCATTTTAAGCATTCAAATAGCTTAAGGTTAAGGTGAATAAGAATACAATCTCAGAGGAAAATCACAATCTCTCAAACCTCAACTTGAGCTTATATGTGCTTCATATGCCCAATGTCTTTAATCCATGTGATCTCATTTTTCAACTAAAAAAAATTTATGTATTACAAAGAAGCTGAAGCTTATTTGACAAGCAAATAAAGCATTATTAATTAGAGAGATTAACAGCTTCAGAATTGTGTATACAAAATTTCTTACATTGAATACACCAATTATATCCAAATTAACACCTTTAGACAATATCAGTTTTTATTTGGTCATAAAAAACACTCGGTCAGTGTGCATTGTCAATTGGGTATTGGATTCCTATATTAATGCTGTTATGTACATCATACAATACAATAACTAAAGCTTGTCAAAACGAACATAGCACATTTTCCTGGGTTTAAGGACCCAAAGAACCTTCATAAGAGACATCTTCCTCTTCAAATACAAAATATTGTTCTGAAACAAATGCAAATTTCATTTCTTGGCTAACCAGTTGGGCAAGGTCATGCATATTGGCGCTTCTGTAGGCACACAGGACTCAAGAGCAAAAGCATGCATGTCGACTACAGAGAAAACTGAGGTGATAACAGCTTGACGGGAATAAGGTTTTCCTTCCCGATAAGACAATTCCAACTGAGTCACTGCTTCTACTGGCATACCTCCCTTCTTCAATATGGTAAACAATACTTTAAAGGTGCTTCCATCTGGCAAGAGCTTTCGAGTAACCATCTCGTGAAGAAGTCCACCACATTCCCGTAGCTGACCATTAGCAACATAACATGCCATTACTTTATTAAATGCATTACAGTCTCTCAGTAAACCTGATTCTTTCATTTCCTCTGCTACACCACTGGCTTCGTCAAGCATGCCCATGTTCTTATAAAGATACATCATGGTTGCAAAGGATACCTCATCAGCTAAACCCTTGTCTCAAATTTTCAAAAATAAGTTAGGCTTCAGCTACCATCCCGAGATCTGCGTATAGATTGATCATACTATTTGACGCAACAATATCCACATCGCTGTCCGAGTGCTTAATCCCTGTCATAGACAGCTTTGGCTCCTTCTAAGCATCCAACTTTACTGTAAGCCTTAATCAGGGAAGTCAAAACTATCTCATTTTCTGAAATCCCTGATTCTTCCATTTGGCGGAAGTATCGAAGTGCTTCTTCAACTTGGTCAAGTTCTGCAAATCCATTGATCAAGGCTCCATACACAACTTCATTAGGTTTTACTCCTGTGCTTAACATTTCTTGGTATAAATCAACTGCATCAGACAGCTGACCTACAGCAGAAAAGGTTTGACAGTTTGGCTTAATTCCCATTTCTTGCATTTCAGCCAAGAGGTCCTTTGCTTGGTCCATCAGATCACCTCCAGAGAGCATTTGAATTAGAGAACTATAAGTGCAGTTGTCGGGCCAAAGCCCATGATTTCTCATGCCCTTGAAGAGAACAAAAGCTTTATCGTAAAGTTTCACCTTCTCATAAGCTTTAATCATGACGTTATGTTCCAAAACATCCATCTTTTGCCTTATCGAGCTTCTCTTGGCAGAAAACACTGCCTCAGCTTCAACCCAGTGTCCCTTTTCAGGATAAGCATCAATAACTGCTGCAGATATCTTCGAGGAAAGTCCGTCACGTGGTTGATACTTCTCAAGGAATAACTTTGCTCGATCAACTAGGCCTTCATTAACATACATTTTGACAACACCAGGAAGAGAATGCTCATCAACGACAACACCAGATTTCTCCATTTCCTCAATCAGTCTCTACATCTTTTATCATATTCCTCTCACATAATATATGAAGAAGAGCTCTGTGAGTAACAACGTTTGGGAAGAGACCAACCTCTCTGATCCTTCTATAACACATCAAAGCTGCGTCAACATTTCCTGCATCAGCATAGAGAGATAGAAAAGTATTATACGTTTTTTTATCGGGAGATATCCCCCTCTCTTCCATCTTAGTAGGCAAAGTTTCTGCCTCGGAAGATGCCCATGACTTCCACAAGTAAATATCATAGTGTTGAAGGTAATGGTATCCATTTCACACCGGATTTCAGCATTTTTGCGAACACCTCAGCCGCATCCTTTAGACGCCCTGCCTTCCCATACAAATCAATAAGAGTATTATAAGTAGATGTCAGTCGAGGCTTCCGGACTGAATTCTCTGTCTGGTGAAGACGTGATTTTAGGATTAATTCTCGTACCTGTCCTGAAAAGCTTGGTCGATAGTAGAAAGTGCTTAAGAGTATTAGGTTCTGAGCTAATAGACCAACTCAACCCGCCCTTTGCACCAGTTCTTATAAAACTTCTCTGCTCTATCAAACTCCCCTGCATCCTTCAAGACTCGAACAACTGTGTTCATTGTGACCTCATCTGGGAAGATGTATCTTACTCTCATGTGCTTAATCCATTGAAGAGCTTTGATCACTAAACCTGCTTTCCCATATACATCAACAGGCATTCCATACGTGTTGTTCGTCGGTAAGACACCATTTTTAACCATTTCAATCCAGCAAAGCCTTAATTCCTCCCATTTTTTAGCTCGTCCCAGTGCTCGAAGCACAGCATTATAGTGTATTACATTAGGTACATAATCACTTTGGGACTCGAGCCATTCAAAAATCTGAATGACTCTTTCCCATCTACTCTGTTCTTTGAGAATCACAGTTTGCTCTTTTGGACTAGGATTTTCACAGACTGAATTGAGGGATGTATGACATTGTCTGAGCACTCCAAAGAGCGTAAGATCGAGGGCAATACGCCTCCATACCTCTTTTTCTTGGTAGAAGTGGAAGAATTTTTCGTAAGGTTTTCCAATGTTTTAGATTCGCAATGAACCCTAGGAAATGCAAATTACCATTAAATTTATAGAGTTCATTTTCCCTCCAAATTAAATTTAATTATTCCAGATTCAATTATCAGAACTAATCCCTTTGACAAAAAAAGTTTTAAGAAACTAATCCACATTCTATAACGAATTTCATATAAATGTATATTTATAAAACCAACTTCGGTTAAGCAGAATAGTTTGAAGAATACTTTGAAGAGTCATTGCATGACTCTTCCAGCTATCAGTATAGCAGAATACTTTGAAGAAGAGCATCATATGAAAAATCTAAACAAGGGAAGCAATGTCAAGATTGAACTCAAACATGCCGCCTTCTCTCTCACTACACAAACTCATCCATATTTTTATCCAACTCTTCATCTTTAGAACAAGCTTCACTCAGGTATTATACATAAGAAACACGTCAAAAAATACACCTAAAACCAACGAAACAAATGTACGTCAGAAATGAACTTGAACGAAACCAAACGGAATCTCTTTTTTTCCTGATGGAAGGGAGATAAACCAATCAGATCCACCTGAAAGACAGAACGCTATTTTGGAAGTGGCACATCATAGAGCTGCCATTATGGTCCCTCTTGCAGCATCACGCTTCATCTCTGCAGCCTTGCCACTGCCTCGGAAATACATGTAGACTTGCTGCAAGTCTGAACAAGAAAGAGATGTTTATGAAACCATACATACATTGTTCAAGCTAGGAGAAATTAAAGTTATAATTGGGATAATCGACCTGAATAACCCAGATGCTGAGCACTGATTCAAGGCAGAAGAACCCAAAACCAATGAAGTAAAATATCTGCAAGCAACAATTGTATCAGCCCTTCTCTAGCACATCAAAACATGCATATTAACCTTATAACCGTCATCCTATATTGATAAGATCATGAAGAATATGTTTGAAATTAAATAAAATATGTGCAGTATAGAAAAGAAAAATAATCTCAAAGAAAGAATCATGAAATCCAATCATCATAGCATATCAGCAAAGATATACTCTTCAACTTCTGGTAGCAGGGACAATAAGGAAAACTAACAACAGCTTGGTCTGCTAGCTGGCAATAAATGGTGAGAAACAGCGATGTCTCAGAACTTTTGTACCCATAGGTGTTATATTGAATTTTGAGCTAGTAGATGATAATAAATAATAACAGCACGTCAACTTATAAAATCAAAACCTCAATTTTCTTCTTCTTAAACATTAGCTGATTTTAGTCAACAAAACGCCAAAAAAAACTCACTAACCATTAGCCGATTATACCAAGTTGGCATAACGGCTTGAAGTTATGAAACTTGCCCCAACCAAAACATGACTGCCCATCAAGTCTATCGCCGGTAAAATACCACTGTTCACAAAATGATACCAAACAAACATCAGAACGAAATTTACTGATATTAGTACAAATGTTGTTCTGTACAGTTATTTTGTTGGAAAAAATAGATCAGCTGATTAAAAAAATGATTTAAGGGGCTTCTAAACAGAGCAAACTGCATGAGAATTTCCTTTGACAGATCATGCTGCAACCCCCAACCCCACCCCCACCCCCGTCTCTCTCTCACTTGAAAAAAAATCATGAAGCTCTCCAATAAGAGAATGATCGTATCCATCAAATAAGAGTAGCACTTAAGACGCTAGAATTCAAAAACATCGAAGAGACTTACGTGAGTGATTTCCCTTTAAAAACAATGGGTGGGGCAACTGCAGCGAAGATGCAAAAAATGATATGAACCTGGAAGAGAAATATGGTAAGGCACTTCACAAAACATCTTCAATTCATTACAAAAATGTACCACATGAACAAAAATAAGATTACCAGGTAAGCAAGGAAAAACCATCCAAACTTCAAAGCACTATCAGTCCTGTTCACACAGCAATAAAAAAATATGACTTAATTCTCATGATCAATGAGAGGAGTTTATTTTAACCACATCTCCCATGTAAAAAATCACCACAGGAGAAAACAGTATCACGTGTTTCCGTTAGGTAAATGATACCACTTATGATGCAGATAAACAACCACATTAGTGGTTGAAGGTCCATACAAAAATGGTTATTTACAACCACGCTATTAATGTAGATATACTCGTAAAATGGTTAACACCACTCATATCCATGTATTTGTTTGCTTTGTGATCAGAAGAACAAGAACTCAATTCACTGATTACCTGTCCCAAATAACAATTTGTTCATTTTGTCCACTTTACGAGTATATGTCAATTCACATCGATTCAAAAAAATTCTCTGTTGTTTCTATAACCTTAACCTACTTGATTCCCCTAATGCAAATGTGGGCTTTCTTTATCACTACAACTACAACGAAAACAAACTTCATGGACTCGAGTTTGATAAGAAGACTCATTAAAATGTTTCATTTCCTATCTGAATGCCGCGGAAATAAGTCACTCCTGAAAAAAATTCTCATTAAAAAAATTCTCAAACATATTAGTCATGTCTGGGGGAGATGTCCACCAAATTTTCTTCTTTAACCAGAAACAATTGTAGCCTAAAAGTTAAATGGACCGCTTTGGCAATTTAATTCATCTCATAGTTTCTATTATCTTAAGCATAGTTCTGTTATAGAAATTTAAGGTTTGAAATTATGTAATATAAGCACAAAATTCTCCATGGAAAGCATTTCATGGTCCTCACTAGAAAAACTATCTGTCTCATAAGGTAATACCTCATGGCACGATAAAGAGGGCGGTACGAACCCACATAGGCACCAGGAACTCCTGATATGAAGTAGATTGTAGCAAGAAACCATATTGTTGGACCTGCAAGATAACATCAGGCTCAGTTCAAGCCATGAAATAAGCAATCCAATGGTCTATGACCATGTTATATGGGACACTGAACGGGAGAAACACTTACCTTCCCCTCTGAACGAAGTTGTGGTAACTGCCACAATATTCGACAAAAGACAAACAAAACTAAACCTACACCATACAATCAAATGCACTGAACCAGGTCAGCACACTGATTACATACAACTTAACAGATATAGTGATTAAGTCACCTACAGCCTAACTATAAAAGATAAATTCAATGGACTATTTAAGCTATACTGCCATAGGATCCATTTTATGAGTAAAACAGAGGCAGCTGAATGCTCTTCAACAGGAAGGCACGACTCAAAGAAGATAACAAAGGGAAGATGAAAAACAGTTAAACCAAGCTCCTGGATTTTCGCCAATCACTTATAGATCTATGCTGCCGTTCTTTGTCCTCACAACTAAAGAAGTACCTAATATGTGTCCCGAAATAGAGGTAATTATTTTCTAACAGAACAGCTAACTGGATTCTGATCACATGGAGTACCATTTGTCAACTATCTGACCAAGGAAATTTCTTACATGGTATTGAGGGTCAACAATTATACGTTTGAAAGTTATATATCAAACTGAGAGAAATTTGGATCTTTTAAGATTTCTTATGCCTCATAATCCTACTAGATTTTGATACTTCGAATCTACAATGAATTTAGTAAATATTCTCTTACTAGTAGTTACGCCAACAAAAAATAGGGCCACATTTCTAAGAATTAGCAGAACTGGAGTGACATCTAGAAACTGTTATAGTCACTATAATCTCTTGAAACTCCTCTGGTCTGTATAACTGAAAGTTTTAAAATTACTTTGCAGACTGTGTCAATTGTCAACTGATATATGCACAGTAATAAATACGTTTATATGAAATACGGAAGTCCAATAGGACAATAAAATATTAAACATTCAAAGTTTAAGAATTGATGAAGTTGTTGACCTACCTAACCATGTTGTCAAAACAACATACTGCATCTTTTGTAGATGGATTGGTATCTCATTTGCAATGTCATGGTGAATGATGGGGAAAAATGGTGGCCAATTCTTCACCTCTATCACAACTCCAGCTGCAAAAAAAGAGACGCAGAATACACAGTGAGAACTCATAGAACACATCCACTTCACTGTTTGACTCATAGAAAATACACATACCTCGTGATATAGCATCTTCCCTCCATTTTATTTCCTGCACATGATACCAATCCAATAACCATTATTACAGGAATATTTTCAAAATCAAAGGGTTGCACAATACCACTAGATAGATTCATGAAACAAATCTCGAAAGAAAACGGACTTAAGGCCAGGGTAATTAGACATTACTGTGAAGTTATCATTTCGACGTAGGGTATTATAAAATGTATAAAGTTATGTATTGAGGCAATTACTTGTTCCCTCTTTTTCAGTTCAGCTTCTTTAGCTTGGAGTTCCGTCTCCTTCGACTTCAAATCCTATAATACATAAGGACATAAAGAACTAATAGAAAACCAAAACCATTTTAAGCAATCAAATAGCTTAAGGTGAATAAGAATGATCAAATATCCGACTACCTTTGAACCACCAAGAGGAATATCAACTGTCGCACCACGATCAGTGTTCACGGGGAAGGGGTGCAAGCCTAGAGGTTGCAGGCGGAACAGTTCCAGGGTTCTATAAAAGAAGTGCAAAATGGAATAAGATCAAGAATGTACTAAGATAATGCACAACCACGGAAACACATAGACATCTTATACATCTCAGATCTTGCGCAAACTTAATAACCTACTCTGTAGTATCACATATATGCATGAAAGACGAATGCATTAATATTACAAGTAAAATTTAAATGCTGAAAAATAATAACCTACAAGAAAAAGGGCAAGAGCTAGACATGGATTACGGCCATGGACAATTTAATGAACTCTCAGCCAATCCTTCTACTGATTAAAAAAATTACTCCAGCCCATTTAAGAGGAGTGGGGAAAAGTACAACTTAAGTGAGTTTACAGTTTAAGGATAAGACCAAAGAAGAATGTATCCCATTGATTTTTATATTAACGAGAAATTTCATTCCTCAAAGTGCAGTACTTACCATAAACTACAGCAGAAAGCAAGAATTCATCAGGTCATATGGTATGCGGAAGTTTCAACAAGTTGAAAAGAAACACATATGTGATGTCCACATTAAACACTACTATTTCTCTTTCCAATTGAATTAAATAACAGGATCCCCAAAAGGCTTGCAAATTTAAACTTTAAGCTTTTTCCATTTAAGGAACCATTCAAATTCAGTTCAACAATCACTGATCATTTTAAAGTTAAGGCATTTATACAGAATGCTCTCCAAATTCTTTCGGTGAATAAACATTCGAGAGACAAATATAATACATGGTTTTTGTTTTACATAATGACGAATACAATCTTAGAACAGAAATCAAATTTCCTCTTATAACTATGCTTGAGCTTATATGTGTTTTCTATGCCCCATGTGTTTAATCCACCAGAAGTCCTTTTTCAACAAGAAATTATTTTTGTAACGTCCCGATTCCCAAGCGTTAAACATGCATGTAATTTCACAATTGAAAATCCCCAATAATTGAGAACTCATAGAAAACATCCATCAGTAGATAGATTCATGAGGCAAGGCAATTACCTGTTCCCTCTTTTTCAATTCAACCTCTTTAGCTTGGAGTTCCCTCTCCTTCGACTCCAAATCTTGTAGCACATAAAGACAGAATGAGCTAATAGAAAACCAAAACCATTTTAAGCATTCAAATAGCTTAAGGTGAATAAGAATACAATCTCAGAGCAAAATCACAATCTCTCAAACCTCTGGTTGAGCTTATATGTGCTTCCTATGCCCAATGTCTTTAATCCATGTGATCTCATTTTTCAACCAAAAAACATTTTATGTATTACAAAGAAGCTGAAGCTTATTTGACAAGCAAATAAAACATTATTAATTGGAGAGATTAACAACTTTAGTATTTCTATACAAAATTTCCTACACTGAATATACCAATTATATCCAAAATAACACCTTTAGACAACATCGGTTTATATTTGGTCATAAAAAGCACTCGATCAGTGTGCATTGTCAATTGGGTATTAGGTTCTTACACTGACGTTGTTATGTACATCATACAATACAATAACTAAAGCTTGTCAAAACGAACATAGCACATTTTCCTGGTTTTAAGGACCCAAAGAACCTTCATCAGAGACATCTTCCTCTTCAGATTCAGAATATTGTTCTGAAACAAATGCAAATTTCATTTCTTGGCTAACCAGTTGGGCAAGGTCATGCCTATTGGCACTTCTGTAGGCACTTATAATCGCATTAAACAAGGACTCGTTCGGTTCAAGCTCTTCGTATTTGAGCTGGCTGTAAATTCGCTTCACCCCTTCAACCATACCAGCTTTTCCATAACAAGCTACCAGATATATGTATGTTACAAGGTCTGGCTCCAGGCTCTCATCCTGCATTTTCATGAAGATGTTTAAAGCTTTGTTGATTTCTCCTGCTGCACCATAAGCACATATCGCCACATTGTATACGAAAGAATCCAGGACCAATTTAGCTTTCATGAAGGATTCACAGGACTCGAGAGCTAAAGCATGCATGCCAACTACAGAGAAAACAGAGGTGATAATAGCTTGACGGGAATAAGGTTTTCCTTCCCGATAAGACAATTCCAGCTGAGTCACTGCTTCTACTGGTACCCCTCCCTTCTTCAATATGGTAAACAATACTTTAAAGGTGCTACTGTCTGGCAAGAGCTTTCGAGTAACCATCTCGTGAAGAAGTTCACCACATTCCCGTAGCTGGCCATTAGCAACATAACATGCCATTACTTTATTAAATGCATTACAATCTCTCAGTAAACCTGATTCTTTCATTTCCTCTGCTACATCAGTGGCTTCGTCAAGCATGCCCATGTTCTTATAAAGATACATCATGGTTGCAAAGGATACCCCATCAGCTAAACCCTTTTGTCTCAAATTTTCAAAAATAAGTTGGGCTTCGGCTACCATCCCGAGATCTGCGTATAGATTGATCATACTATTGGACGCGACAATATCCACATCGCTGTCCGAGTGTTTAATCCTCTCATAGACAGCTTTGGCTCCTTCTAAGCACCCAACTTTACTGTAAGCCTTAATCAGGGAAGTCAAAACTATCTCGTTTTCTGAAATCCCTAATTCTTGCATTTGGCGGAAGTATCGAAGTGCTTCTTCAATTTGGCCAAGTTCTGCAAATCCATTGATCAAGGCTCCATACACAACTTCATTAGGTTTTACTCCTGCGCTTATCATTTCATGGTATAAATCAACTGCATCAGACAGCTGACCAAGGCGGGCATAACAAGCAATTACAGCAGAAAAGGTTTGACAGTTTGGCTTAAATCCCATTTCTTGCATTTCAACCAAGAGGTCCTTTGCTTGGTCCATCAGATCACCTCCTGAGAGCATTTGAATTAGAGAACTATAAGTGCAGTTGTCGGGCCAAAGCCCATGATTTCTCATGCCCTTGAAGAGAACAAAAGCTTTATCGTAAAGTTTCACCTTCCCATAAGCTTTAATCATGACGTTATGTTCCAAAACATCCATCTTTTGCCTTATCGAACTTCTCTTGGCAGAAAACACTGCCTCAGCTTCAACCCAGTGTCCCTTTTCAGCATAAGCATCAATAACTGCTGCAGATATCTTCGAGGAAAGTCCGTCACGTGGTTGATACTTCTCAAGGAATAACTTTGCTCGATCAACTAGGCCTTCATTAACATACATTTTGACAACACCAGGAAGAGAATGCTCATCAACGACAACACCAGATTTCTCCATTTCCTCAATCACAGTCTCCACATCTTCAATCATATTCCTCTCACATAATATATGAAGAAGAGCTCTGTGAGTAACAGCGTCTGGGAAGAGACCAACCTCTCTGATCCGTCTATAACACATCAAAGCTGCGTCAACATTTCCTGCATCAGCATAAAGAGATAGAAAGGTATTATAAGTTTTTGTATCGGGAGATATCCCCCTCTCTTCCATCTTAGTAAGCAAAGTTTCTGCCTCTGAAAGATGCCCATGACTTCCACAAGTAAATATCATAGTGTTGAAGGTAATGGTATCCATTGTCACACCAGATTTCAGCATTTCTGCAAACACCTCAGCCGCATCCTTTAGACGCCCTGCCTTCCCATACAAATCAATAAGTGTATTATAAGTAGATGTCAGTCGAGGCTTCCAGACTGAATTCTCTGTGCCTGGTGAAGACGTGATTTTAGGATTAATTCTCGTACCAGTCCTGAAAAGCTCGGTCAATAGAAAGTGCTTAAGAGTATTAGGTTCTGAGCTAATAGACCCATTCAAAGAATTAACAGTAGAATTTAAATCAAAATCATCCAACTCAACCCGCCCTTTGCACCAGTTCTTATAAAACTTCTCTGCTCTATCAAACTCCCCTGCATCCTTCAAGACTCGAACAACTGTGTTCATTGTGACCTCATCTGGGAAGATGTATCTTACTCTCATGTGCTTAATCCATTGAAGAGCTTCGATCACCAAACCTGCTTTCCCATATACATCAACAAGCATTCCATACGTGTTGTTCGTCGGTGAGACACTATTTTTAGCCATTTCAATCCAGCAAAGCCTTAATTCATCCCATTTTTTAGCTCGTCCCAGTGCTCGAAGCACAACATTATAGTGTATTACATTAGGTACATAATCATTTTGGGACTTGAACCATTCAAAAATCTGAATGACTCTTTCCCATCTACTCTGTTCTTTGAGAATCACAGTTTGCTCTTTTGGACTAAGATTTTCACAGAATGAATTAAGGGTATGTATGACATTGTCTGAGCACTCCAAAGAGCGTAAGATCGAGGGCAATACGCCTCCATACCTCTTTTTCTTGTTAGAAGTGGAAGAATTTTTTGTAGGGTTTTCCAATGTTTTAGATTCGCAATGAATCTTAAACCCTAGCAAAACCCCCCCTCTAGGCCTTTGCTTCTTGGCATGCAAGTCTAAACTAACCAGGTTTTGGTAACTGACTGAAGCAAAGGAAAAGGCACGGTACTGTTGCTTTGCAATGTGACGATTATGGAAATTAAACCCCACGAAATCCTTAGGTCGGAATTGAGATTGCGTGTTTTGAAGCTTACTCGAAGAAGGTATGTCAATTTGCTTTGAGCTGTGGTGGAAACTCTCTTGCCCTAATTCTCTGGAACTGTAACCATAACTGTGAAGCATCATTTGGTTGGTCCTGTTTTGAAAGGAAATACAAGCCAGAGGTTTAAATGGGTTTTGGAATGATATGAAGCGAATGATTAACTAAGGTATAAAAGAGCCAAATAGGTCAAGAGGAAGAAGAAGAAGAAGAAGGAGACGAGGCGTACGATATAATTCGACAGCACTTCTAATTCCATCCACCCGCAGCCTGGACTTGGAGGAGCAATTGAGCAAATAAGACTGATACCGAGGGTAGCAGTATTCAATTTTCGTTTTAATGGGGTTTCAAAAAGGCTGACCCCGGACGGAAACTTCTCACTTGGAAGGTATTTTTTGCAGAATTATATCTGATTTTAAATTTACATAAACATATTTCAACGTTAATTTGTGCGCTCTTTACTATTTGACTTTCTTTTTTTTTTCATTATCCTTACATTGATTCACACTCTTTATCTCAATCTTCTATCTTCATCTCTCTCTCACTTTTTTAGAAACTCATTTCCATTTTTGATTTCTTCATACTTCATTTGATTCATGATTTTACAACATTTTCATTTTTTAAAAATTAAGGTTGATAGCTAAAATTATAATTTTTTTTGGAAATTTGATGGAAAATGGGTAACGATATTGATCGATATTTGATGGGTTTTGTTAATTTTATCTTTTGGCCAGATTTGACAGAGAGAGAGAAACAGTAGAGAGAGAATGAATTTGGTTAATTTTTATAGGTTTTGTTAATTTTGGTGAGTTTTGCTAATTTTGGGTACGAGTCTAAACGATAGGATACACTGTCATTGTGTAGTCTACACGATACCCCCATAGCCATCATGTAGTCTATAAGATGGCTACACGATGTGCGCGTACCCATGGTGTAGGCATCGTGTAGCATACAAGATGATTACGCGGGCATCGTGTAACATACACGATGATTACGCGGGTATCGTGTAGCCATCATGTAGACTACACGGGTATCAAGTAGTCATTCTATAGACTACACGATGATTACATGGATATCATGTAGGTTACATGATGCCCGTGTGTAGCCTACATGATGGCTGCACGGGCATCATGTAGCCTACACGATAGTTGCACTAGCAATGTGTACGCATCATGTAGTGCACACAATCGTCGTGTATGCATCACGCGCACTACACATGCAATATATTTAATTTTATATATTTATTAAATATAAATAAATATAGAGGTTAAGTGATGAAGAAATATGAATCGACATTTGATTTGATATTGTGTAAGAAAAGTATTGAGATAAAAATAAATAAAAAGCAGTGGGCAATAGGTACACGATGGTTACACGATTTTAGTGTAGTTATCGTGTAGTGTACACGATCGTCATGTATGCATCGTGTACACTACACATATAATATATTTAATTTTATATATTTATTTAGATATTAATAAATATGTAGGTTGAATGTTGAAGAAAAATGATTTGACATTTGATTCGATATTGTGTTAGAAAAGTATTTGGGCAAAGAATGAAGAAAAAGTAATGGGCAATAGGTCACATGACTACACGATCATAGTGTAGTCATCGTGTAGCATACACGATGGTTACATGATCGTCGTGTAGGCATCGTGTAGTGTATTTAATTTTATATCTTTATTTAAAGATAAATAAATATGGAGGTTGAGTGTTGAAAAATAATGATTTGATATTTGATTTGATGATGTTTAAGAAAGATATTGGGAGAAGGAATAAAGAAAAGTAAGTGGGTGGTGGGTCATGCGTACCAGATCGTCGTGTGGTCATCGTGTAATCTACACGAAGACTACACGCTACACGATGGTCGTGTAGCCATCGTGTGCCCATGGCTCACCATCGACTTACTTTTTCTTTATTCTTTCCTCCTAATAATTTTATTACACAATATCAAATTAAATATCAAATCATTTTTTTCAACATTCAGCATTCATATTTATTAATATATAAATAAATATATAAAATAAATATATTGCATGTGTAGTGTGCATGATGCCTGCACAAAGATCTTGTAAACATCATGTACACTACATAATGACTACACTACGATCGTATAGCTATCATGTAATTGTTACCCACTACTTTTTCTTTATTCTTTCTCCCAATACTTTTTCTTACATAACATCAAATCAAATAATAAATCAGTCTTCTTCAACACTCAACATTCATATTTATTAATATTTAAATAAATATTTTATATGTGTACATTACATGATGCCTAACGACGATCGTGTAGACATCGTGTACACTACATTATCCTTACAAAATGATCGTGTGCACTACACGATGACTACACTATGATCGTATAGTCATCGTGTAGACCACACAATGGGTACATGGGATATCTTGTAGCCATCTTGTAGACTACACGAGGGGTATACGGGCGTCGTGCACCCCCTCTCTTTCAATGTTCTTTCTTTCTCTCTCTACGCTCTACGTTCTTGCTTTCTCTCACCACGTTCCCTCTCAAAAGTAACAAAACCCACCAAAACTAATAAAACCTAAAAAAATTAACAAAACTCATTAAAATATTAAAATTACAAATGTTAACAACTCATTAAAATTAACAAAACTTATTTGTTGTGTTTATTTTTAGAGAAAATGAGTTTCTAAGAGAGAGAAAGATGAAGATAAAGATGAAGAAAGAGTCTGTGTGAAAAAAAGTGAGGTGGATCAAGAGTTATGACATGCCTGCCCGATTAATGTTGGGGTATATTTTACAATCATTTACCATGAGATATAGTTCTTCAAAAAAAACCCAGCTTGGAAATGGTCGATTGCCAAAGACTTGGTGAGAATCTTCAATTTCAATTTTCTTCAGTTTCTCCTTAGCCTTAGGTTTCTTTTAAGACTAGTTTAGGTATTACTACCAAATGCAAATTACCGTTAAATATATAGAGTTCATTTTCCCTCCAAATTAAATTTAATTATTCCAGATTCAATTATCAGAACTAATCCCTTTGACAAAAAAAGTTTTAAGAAACTAATCCACATTCTATAACGAATTTCATATAAATGTATATTTATAAAACCAACTTCGGTTAAGCAGAATAGTTTGAAGAATACTTTGAAGAGTCATTGCATGACTCTTCCAGCTATCAGTATAGCAGAATACTTTGAAGAAGAGCATCATATGAAAAATCTAAACAAGGGAAGCAATGTCAAGATTGAACTCAAACATGCCGCCTTCTCTCTCACTACACAAACTCATCCATATTTTTATCCAACTCTTCATCTTTAGAACAAGCTTCACTCAGGTATTATACATAAGAAACACGTCAAAAAGTCTACCTAAAACCAATGAAACAATGTACGTCAGAAATGAATTTGAACGAAACCAAACGGAATCTCTTTTTTTCCTGATGGAAGAGAGATAAACTAATCAGATCCAGATGAAATAAATCAGATCCACCCGAAAGACGAACGCTATTTTGGAAGTGGCACATCATAGAGCTGCCATCATGGTCCCTCTTGCAGCATCACGCTTCATCTCTGCAGCCTTGCCACTGCCTCGGAAATACATGTAGACTTGCTGCGAGTTTGAACAAGAAGGAGATGTTTATGAAACCATACATAAATTGTTCAAGCTAGAAGAAATTAAAGTTATAATTGGGATAATCGACCTGAATAACCCAGATGCTGAGCACTGATTCAAGGCAGAAGAATCCAAAACCAATGAAGTAGAATATCTGCAAGCAACAATTGTATCAGCCCTTCTGTACCACATCAAAACATTCATATTTAACCTTATAACTGTCATCCTATATTGATAAGATCACGAACAATTTTTTTGAAATTAAATAAAATATGTGCAGTATAGAAAAAAAAAACAATCTCAAAGAAAGAATCATGAAATCCAATCATCATAGCATATCAGCAAAGATATACTCTTCAACTTCTGGTAGCAGGGACAATAAGGAAAACTAACAACAGCTTGGTCTGCTAGCTGGCAATAAATGGTGAGAAACAGCAATGTCTCAGAACTTTTGACCCATAGGTGCTATATTGGATTTTGAGCTGGTAGATGATAATAAATTACGGTTCTAATAACAGCACGTCAACTTATAAAATCAAAACCCCAATTTTCTTTTTCTTAATAACTTTTGTGCATCACCAAAACTCACCAACCATTAGCTGATTATAGTCAACAAAAGGCCAAAAAAACTCACTAACCGCTAGCTGATTATATTGGTAATCCGACAACCATGCAGAACAAACTCACCAACCATTAGCTG
Source organism: Datisca glomerata (assembly GCA_003255025.1). NCBI lineage: Eukaryota > Viridiplantae > Streptophyta > Magnoliopsida > Cucurbitales > Datiscaceae > Datisca > Datisca glomerata. Next base: position 2,341,135 of record QANY01012303.1, read on the forward strand.
ATTATACCAAGTTGGCATAACGGATTGAAGTTATGAAACTTACCCCAACCAAAACATGACTGCCCAACAAGTCTATCGCCGGCAAAATACCACTGTTCACAAAATGATACCAAACAAACATCAGAACGAAATTTTCTGATATTAGTATAAATGTTGTTCCGTGCAGTTATTTTGTTGGAAAAATGTATCAGCTGATTAAAAAAATGATTTAATGGGCTTCTAAATTGGGAAAACTGCACGAGAATTTCCTTTGACAGATCATGCTGCAACCCCCCCACCCCCGTCTCTCTCTCTCTCTCTCTCTCTCTCTCTCTCNTTTCCAACTTTCAGCTACTCTCTCTCTCTCTCTCTCTCTCTCTCTCTCTCTCTCTCTCTCTCTCTAAAAAAAAAAATCATGAAGCTCTCCAATAATAGAATGATCGTATCCATCAAATAAAAGTAGCACTTAAGATGCTAGAATTCAAAAACATCGAAGAGACTTACGTGAGTGATTTCCCTTTAAAAACAATGGGTGGGGCAACTGCAGCGAACACGCAAAAAATGATATGAACCTGGACGAGGAATATATGGTAAGGCACTTCACAAAACATCTTCAATTCATTACAAAAATGTACCACAGGAACACAAATAAGATTACCAGGTAAGCGAGGAAAAACCATCCAAACTTCAAAGCACTATCAGTCCTGTTCACACAGCAATAAAAAAATATGACTTAATTATCATGATCAATGAGAGGATTTTATTTTAACCACATCTCCCATGTAAAAAATCACCACAGGAGAAAACAGTATCATGTGTTTCCGTTAGGTAACTGATACCACTTATGATGCAGATAAACAACCACATTAGTGGTTGAAGGTCCATACAAAAATGGTTATTTACAACCACGCTATTAATGTAGACATTAACACCACTCATATCCATGTATTTGTTTGCTTTGTCATCAGAAGAACAAGAACTCAGTTCACTGATTACCTGTACCAAACAACTATTATTCATTTTGTCCATTTTACAAGTATGTCTATTCACATCGATTCAAAAAAAGTCTCAGTTGTATCTATAACCTACTTGATTCCCCTAATGCAAATGTGGGCTTTCTTTATCACCAGGACTACAACAAAAACAAACTTCATGGACTCGAGTTTGATAAGAAAACTCGTTAAATTTCATTTCCTATCTGAATGCCGTGGAAATATGTCCCTCCGGAAGGAACATATGTGGGATTGGTTTCTCAAACATATTAGTCATGTCCGGGGTGATGTCCAACAAATTTTTTTCTTTAACCAGAAACAATTGTAGCCTAAAAGTTAAATGGACCCGCTTTGGCAATTTAATTCATCTCATACTTTCTTTCAACTTAAGCATAGTTCTGTTATAGAAATATAAGGTTTGAAATTATGTAATATAAGCACAAAATTCTCATGGAAAACATTTCATGGTCCTCACTAGAAAAACTATCTATCTCATAAGGTAATACCTCATGGCACGATAAAGAGGGCGGTACCAACCCACATAGGCACCAGGAACTCCTGATATGAAGTAGATTATAGCAAGAAACCATATTGTTGGACCTGCAAGATAACACCAGGCGCAGTTCAAGCCATGAAATAGGCAATCCAATAGTTTATGACCATGTTATATGGGGCACTGAACGGGAGAAACACTTACCTTCCCCTCTGATCCAAGCTGTGGTGACTGCCACAATATTCCACAAAAGACATGCAACTAAACCTACACAATACGATCAAATGCACTGAACCAGGTCAGCACACTGATTACATACAACTTAACAGATATAGTGATTAAGCCACTTACAACCTAACTATAAAAGATAAATTCAATGGACTTTTTAAGCTATACTGCTATGGGATCCATTTTATGAGTAAAACAAAGGCAGCTGAATGCTCTTCAACAGACAGGCAGGACTCAAAGAAGATAACCGCGGGAAGATGAAAACCAGTTAAACAAAGCACCTATATTTTCGCCAATCGCTTATAGATCTATACTGCCGTTCTCTGTCCTCATAACTAAAGAAGTACCTAATATGTGTCCCAAAATAGAGGTAATTATTTTTTAACAGAACAGCTAACTGGATTCTGATCACATGGGGTACCATTTGTCAACTATCCGACCAAGGAAATTTCTTACATGGTATTGAGGTCAACAATTATACGTGTGAAAGTTACATATGAAACGGAAAAAAATTGGATCTTTTAAGATTTCTTATGCCTCAGAATCCTACTAGATTTTGATAGTTCGAATCTACAATGAATTAGTAAATATTCTCTTACAACAAAAAATAGGGCCAAATTTCTAAGAATTAGCAGAACTGGAGTGACATCTAGAAACTGTTATAGTCACTATAAACTCTTGAAATTCCTCTGGTCTGTATAACTGAAAGTTTTAAAATCACTTTGCAGATTGTGTCAATTGTGAATTGATATATGCACAGTGATAAAAAAACGTTTATATCAAATACAGAAGTCCAATAGGAGAATAAAATATTAAACATTCAAAGTTTAAGAATTGATGAAGTCGTTGACCTACCTAACCATGTTGTGAAAGCAACATACTGCATCTTTTGTAGATGAATTGGTATCTCATTTGCAATGTCATGGTGAATGATGGGGAAAAATGGCGGCCAATTCTTCTCCTCTATTACAACTCCAGCTGCAAAAAAGATATGAAGAATACACAGTGAGACTCATAGAACACATCCACTTCACTGTTTAACTCATAGAAAATACATATACCTCGTGCTATAGCATCTTCCCTCCGTTTTATTTCCTGCACATGATACCAATCCAATAACCATTATTACAGGAATATTTTCAAAATCAAAGGGTTGCACAATGCCACTAGATAGATCCGTGAAACAAATCTCGAAAGAAAACAGACTTCAAGACCAGGGTGATTAAACATTACTGTAAAGTTATCATTTCGACGTAGGGAATTATAAAATGTATAAAGTTATGTATTGAGGCAATTACTTGTTCCCTCTTTTTCAGTTCAGCTTCTTTAGCTTGGAGTTCCCTCTCCTTCGACTTCAAATCCTATAATACATAAGGTCATAAAGAACTAATAGAAAACCAAAACCATTTTAAGCATTCAAATAGCTTAAGGTGAATAAGAATTATCAAATATCTGACTACCTTTGAACCATCAAGAGGAATGTCAACTGTCGCACCACGATCGTAGTGTTCACGGGGAAGGGGTGCAAGCCTAGAGGTTGCAGGCGGAACAGTTCCAGGGTTCTATAAAAGAAGAGCAAAATGGAATAAGATCAACAATGTACTAAGATAATGCACAACCACGAAAACACTTAGACATCCTATACATCTCAGATCTTGCGCAAACTTAATAACCTACTTTGTGGTATCACATATATGCATGAAAGACGAAGGAATTAATATTACAAGTAAAATTTAAATATTGAATAATGATAACATACAAGAAAAAGGGCATGAACTAGACATGGATTACGGCCATGGACAATTTAAGAACTCTCAGCCAATTTTTTTCCTGCTTAAAAAGAACTACTCCAGCCCATTTAAGAGTCAGGAAAACTACAATTTAAGCGAGTTTACAGTTTAAGGAAAAGACCAAAGAAGAATGTACCCCATTGATTTTTATATTAACGAGAAATTTCAGTAATCTAAGTGCTGTACTCACTATAAACTACATCAAAAAGCAAGACTTCATCAGATCATATGGTATGCGGAAGTTTCAACAAGTTGAAAAGGAACATATACGTGATATCCACGTTAAACACTACTATTTCTCTCTCCAATTGATTTAAATAACAGGAGCCCCGAAAAGCTTGCAAATTTAAACTTTAAGCTTTTTCCATTTAAGGAAGCATTTAAATTCAGTTCAGCAGTCATTGATCATTTTAAAGTTAAGGCATTTACACAGAATGCTCTCCAAATTCTTTTGTTGAATAAACATTCGACAAACAAATATAATATATGGTTTTTGTTTTACATGATGACGAATACAATCTGAGAACAGAAATCACATTTCCTCTCATACCTATGCTTGAGCTTATATGTGTCTCCTATGCCCCATGTGTTTAATCCATCATAGTCCTTTTCCAACGATAAATTATTTTATTTACTATAAAGATGCTGTAGCTTATTGACAAGCAAATAAAGTATGAGCAAAAAAGAAATACGGCAATTAAGTTTATGGTAAATTCTCCCATTTCTAATCAGCCAAATACAAAGAAATTAAGATTTAAAACTTTACATTTCGAACCAAAAGAGTGCTTTTCAATACAAATATGCAAAATCTGCGTTCGTCATAGCTGAATTAACTGGATTATAATTAAATGAATAAGGCACACCAAGACATACCAAACATAGCAATGCAGATTTAAATTTACCAAGAATATCGAAGAATAAGCACAGATCCAGAAAATTAAAGCCCCAATCTCAGAAACTGCCGATAATACTATCACTGAAGGAGCGAAAAGTTCAACAAACACATCCACTCAACAATAAACAGGAAGAAAACCTCACAATCAACAAAATAATAAGCATCAACAATAAACAGGCAGCTCCAGGAAAAGAACTCACCGCGAAGGGATTGACCTCATCTTCATCGAAAGGATTGGATTCAAAGCGACTCATGGGGCTTAAGCAGAAGATCTAAAACTCCGAGAGTCAGCTGATAATTTGTGATTGTCTTGGGAGAAAATGAACGAAACCGAGGGTAAATTGTTCGCAGCAATATATGAATAGGTAGATCCAGAGAAGACAGAGATAGTAAAGAAGGGTTTCAGATAAAGTATGAATGGAATGTCCGTTTAGGCCATCAGAGGGTGATCTTACAATGTATACGAAGCAACATTACAACCCATTTTTCTTTTTCTTTTATTTTGAAATTTTTTTTTGTCAAAGTTTCAACCGAATTTGAAATATCATGACGTGATGATTTGACCACAACGATACATCTGGTTTCTCTTTTTGAATTTTGCTATTAAAAGTGTGGACTTTACTTTTTCACCCAATTTTAATTTAGCATCTATATTACTTTTTCAAATTTTATAAATTTTTTTTTAAATCTTATATTTGTTTTAAGATTAAATTCGAATATTTATAAACTTTCTTTGATCGACAATTTACACAAATGAACTTTAAAATTAGTAAATTACTTCATTAAGTTTTAAAATAGATAGAATAGTCTATATATTTACATGCTTTCTATGTTAGTATGTTAAAATTTTGAGACACTTCCATTCCTCGCTATAAGACTAGAGTTATAAAACCTAAAACTCCATTCTGGTCAATTTGTGTCGAGTACTCATTATTGGTTTAGCATGTTAGTTTCAGCGGGTATGGTTCTACTTTTTTTATTTTTACAAGGTCTTCCTTCATTTTTGTTTCGGGGTTAGGTTTTGATTTTTGTTCTAGGGTTGGGTTTTGAAAAGGCTTGTTTCGCTTTGGATATGTTGGTTGTTTACTGTTTTTTTTTCTTAACGCATGTTTTTTAGGAGAATGTCATCTTCAACTTTGAGGGCTTCTTCTTACAAAGTGCAAATGGTGGGTCACATCATCGAGGATGACGTCTCGGGACATACACGTGGCTCTCGAAGACATGCCCAGCTGGCCCCTACATGGCACGATAAGGCCAAAGTTGATTGATAGCAAATGTATTTGTAAGGGACGCCCTAGATGTTCCTTACCTGGGGGCAACCTAGGGGTTGTGGTCTGGTAAGATAAGGACAAGGTCACGCTATACTAGTATAGGGAAATCTTCTTGAAAGGTATAGCCTTCTTAGGCATCTTGGAAGTGCCCGTCTTCTGGTACTGAAAGGTCAATAGAACCACCCCCGGGGAACCTCAGGGGTGGTACCCCCTCATATCGCCTCAGGGGGAAGCACGGGGCGGCTCCCTCTCATGCCACCCCAGGAAACCCCGGGGGCGGCACCCCCTCATGCCACCCCGAGGCGGCTCCTCATTGCACCAACACCTCGGAATGGCCAAGGTCAATTAGTGTGTTATACGAGTCTTCCATTTCAAAGTTGATTACACGACTGCTCTATGTCGTAGAGGCACGACTAGTTGAGAGCATGAAAAGTGATCGCGTGTTATGAATGTGACGTCGTTTTAAGTGAGTGACCACATGTTAGGAATGGTCACGTTTTAAGCACGATCACATTTAATACGCGGTCGCGTGATTTCCATCTCGTTGTAAAGGACGGGTCTGTGGTCCCCCACTTGACCCCATTTATATCTCCCTGGTGTCATTGTGGGGATCATCAATTCCACACTTCTGGAGGCCAAACATTATAGAATATACCTCCCACAAATGGGAAGGGCCACATGAAGCCGCCTCTATGATTGATAGTGGACATATCAAGGGGATGACCCTCAAACACACCAAGTCAAACCGACCACAGTCAACTTCGAGTGCGTAAAGAAATATTATTTTTAGCTTTGTAATTTTTACTTCAGCTTTTCTGATGATCAAAATGGCCCGAAAACTTATAATGGATTTGTTATCCTAAAATGCATCTAAGACATTTCATGTTCCTGGAGTGCACTTAAGACATTTCAGCAAAGTTTATTTCCTGAAGCGCATTTAAGACGTTTCAACGTAGGTTATTTTTGGTACGCATTTAAGATGTTTCAGCAAAATTTGTCCCTGGAGCGCACTTAAGATGTTTAAGCTAATCTTGTTCCTGGAATGCCTTTAAGACGTTTCAGCAAAAAATTATTCTTGAAATGCAATAAAGACATTTCTGCAAAGGTAGTTGGGCAAAACTTAGCCGTTGTTGCGAATCCCTCCGAAGAGGAACTTAACCGCCGTAACGTGTTTGAAATAAACAAATTATCTTAACTCTTTACTTTGCTCGTTATAGCAGAATATGGCCGCAGTCGTATAGATTAAATCTAACTTGGAGGTTTATTATGAATATACTTATGCTAAAAGTCACGTGTAAGGACAACATGATGTACGAAGCAGGGATGCATGATAATGTTCAAAGTAGGCCGAATGAGCATGTGCAATGAAAGTTCAAAACACGAACTACTGCATAATGAAAGTTTAAAGTAAGAACAAACACATAGTAAAAGTCTAAAGTAGGAATGAATATATAACCCTTTAGGCATGACTAGTGTGGTTTATATGCTCACATATGTATATGCCTCCTTAGGCAACTTGATTATATTTTCGTGTATATATGTGTCTACTTAGGTAGTATCATGTAGATTCCTATATATATGCACTTTCAAAGGCAGGAATCGTTTGAGGATGACATTGTAGTATGTGTATCCTCCACGCGAGCCATTTCTTGATGAGCTTCGCCCTGTTATTCCAAGTCATTAATATTAGAAAGTGATTGTACTTTTATTCATGACTCTAATGAACTAACTCTAATAACCGTTGAACGCATCAATGAATTGTATCTATCATATACGCACATGTGGTTGAACATCTGGTTCATCAAGTAAGAACACATCATATACAAAGACTATGTACAAGTTCAAATACATAGCATTTGAACTTGTACAGGGGGCTAATGTAAATGATGGGCCGCATCATCGAGGATGACGTGCCATGACATACACGTGGCACTCAAATGGCTCCTACATGGCACAATAAAGGCCAGTGTAGAATGATAGCAATGTCTTTGCAAGGGGCTTCCCTAGATCTATAAAGGAGGCGAGCCCATAATGAATTATGTGTTAGGTGTCGTAACTCGCCTTTGACCTTAGTGACAAAGGCTCGAAGGATATTCTTTGCCTGGGAAGAATCTGGGGGTTGTGGTTCGATTAGAACAAGGTTACGCTATACCAGTATAGGAAAATCTCCTTGAAAGGTATATCCTACTTAGGCGTCTTGGAAGTGTCCTCATTATGGTACTGGAGGGTCAATATAACCAACCCCGGGGAAGCCCAGGGGCGGGTCCCCCTCATACCACCCCCTCATGCCATCTCATGGTGAACCCCGGGGGTGGCTCCCCCTTTTGAGCCACCCCGATGGAAGCCCAGGACGGCTCCTCATCGCACCAACACCTCGAAATGGCCAAGGTCGATTAGTGTGTTGTACGAGTCTTCCATTTCAAAGTTAGTTACACGACCTCTTGATATCACATAAGCATGACCAATTGAGAGCATGAAAAATGATTGCATGTTATGAATGTTATGTCATTTTAAGTAAGTGACCACATGTTAGGCGTGGTCACGTTTTGATAATGATCACATTTAAAGGCACAGTCACGCGATTCCTATGTCGTTGCAAAGGACGACTCTATGGTTCCCACTTAACCCCATCTATTTCTCTCTTGTGCCATTATGGAGATCATTAATTTCACACTTTTGGAGGTCAAACATTATAGAATATACCTCCCTTAGAGTTCTCACCAACCTTAGAGTAGTAAAGACATTTATCACCTTTCGGGGGCCATCCGAGCGTGCTTGTCCTTCACCCTTCCGATCACACATCTCCCACGTTCTCAGGCTTACTTGTCATAGACTATGTCACTCAAATCACACATCATCCGAAAACTCCTAAAAACATACTTAGTCGAAGGCATTAAAAATGGATGGAATGGAGTTATTCAGATTTATTTTCAAAATTAATGTTAATATATATTAAAAATGGGATGAGAATGAGAATCATTTTAAAACCATTTTGTTCACTCTTTATTTTACAATTTCAAAATTAATCTTGAGTCTATTAATGGTGTATCATTAATTATAATTTTTTTATTTTCTTATTTCTCAAAATAATGATCTCTTAAGCAAACTTTTTTTATCATTTTTAATTTAAAATATATTTTTAGATATGAGAATATATAAAGTTATTTATTCGTTAAGATATATAACTAAAAATTCAATCAATAATCAATACAAGAATAAAACATGTTTTTACCTGATAGAGATCAAAAAATAATATACTAAAAGAATCAAACTGAAAAATTAATAATGATGTTCTTACATTTTAGTTAGTCATACTTATGAAAAGCATAAAATTTATAATAGGTTTTTTATTTTATTTACTAATAAATGTATCTTATTCAAAAAAAATTATTTACAAGAACAAGTATTGTATGAGAAACAATCAAAATAATAAACTTATATATCACGCTTACCGCACGTGTATTTAACTAGTAGAATAAAGTTATTCTTTCATGAATATAAAATGTCAACGTATGAAAGTTTATGCGTATGATTTTAAATTTAACCATTTATTTTATTTTGGCAATTGCTATGAGCTTTACGTGCTAAACATGTAAATTTAATAAAACATATTGTGTTTTGTGTTTTTTCTAAAATAAACCCCTACACTAACTATTTTGTAGAAATCAATCTCTACACTAACTTTTGCTTACATTGACCCCTGGCCATCACTTTTTCACGTTTTCCTCCATTGCTCTTTTTACAAGCTGTTTAATCGAATGTCATGATCTACTCACTTAACACTCAAAACCTCCCTACCCACCTAATTTCCCCTTCTTCATTTTTCATTTTTTCTACTTCTTCCTTATTTTCTTCTTCATTTTTCTCTTCGTCTTCTTATTCGTCTTCTTCCTTCTTCCTGCAATAGTAAAAGATTGTTAGATCTTCTCTCTGAAACAGGTATAAGTTTTATTTTCTTCTTTATGGAGAGCTTGAATTTTCATGGATTTTTCATGTTCATGAGTTTTCTGGAAATGTTTATTTATTTTTCTTTCTTTCTGGAACGTTGTTTGAATCATTTATCATACATGATCGCTACAAGATGATAGTGTAGTTATAAACAAGGTCTACACGAGCCTCGTGTAGACTACACGCATGGTAGACGATCCCGTATAGATCTCGTGTACACTACATGATTATCGTGTAATGCATAAGGAAATTCTTCAACAGTTCACGAGCATCGTGTAACGTCTATTATACTACACGATCATCATGTAGTGTAATCGTGTATTGTACATGACGATCACATGATGATCGTATACTCCTCGTGTACACTACACAATTACACTACAGGATCATCGTGTAGTTCTTGTGTACACTACATGATGGAACTATATGATCATCGTGTAGTTCTCATTTACATTATATGATTACACTACACGATGATCGTGTAGTCATTGTATAGGACCTATTACTGGACACGAGGTCTACACGATGCCCGTGAAAGTCTCGTGTACACTACACGATCATCGTCTAATATTCCATTTCATTATATATTCTTCTCGTACTGACTTCTTTCATTGATGTATATAAAGATATGTCTGAAGTTCAAATTTTTGTAATCCATGATGGAGATTAGGTGAAAAATGGTACAACATGGTCTTTTAGTGGAAAAAATACTAAATTATTGGAGATATCAACTAACTGCTATTACCACGAGCTATTGGATATATTGCATGAACAACTCCAAATAGACCCCTCAAAGTATGATATGTCCATAAAATTTCTTTATAGAAACCATGTCCCCTGCCCTCCTGCAGAAATTTTAAAGGATAAAGATTTACAATTTTTTGTTAAGGAGGATGGATCAGAATCACTTAGAAGCCCGCTATTTGTAAGTACCAACCCAAAACTTTTTCCATCTTACAACTCGGTTCCTCAAACCACAATGTCAAAACAACATTGGGATCCTGAAACTATAGGGTTTTATCAAAGTTGGGTTCTTGAAACACAAATGTCATGACAACCTCTACATGAAACCGTTCCTCGCTTTGAGAGTGTTGACATTTTGAAAGGAACTATCATTATGATGATGTTTTTTGTCATGACGATTATGATATTTTCGAGGATGATGATGTTGATGTTGACGGAGATGATGGTGATGATTTTGATCAGGGGGCGTATGATGATGCAATTCGTGGAGATGACCATAATGAAGCCATCAGTGGAGATGACCATACAACAATTCCAGACTTGAATACTGAACTTAAACCCGAGACCACTTATCCATTGCCATCATAACCTGATTTGAATGAACAACGTCTTGGGTCCAGTGAGCAACATGCTGATTTGAATCAACTTGTATCATGCATAATAAATATGGATGATTTGTACAGCGATAAAGTCGAGATGCTTGAGCTTGCTTGATGATGGCCATCTAGAGAATTTTTTTAGTTTCAAGTCAAACCAGGCAATATTGGTACTAGTATGTGTTCTGAAAACATGCCAATGGAGGTTACGGGCCATGAAATTGAAAAATTGTCCATACTTCAAATTTACAAAGTTCATCAATACACATACATGCACATTTGAAGTATTGAGACATGAACACCATCAGACTACATATTCATTGATTGGTCATTTTATAAGGTCTAAATACACGGGTGTCAGACGTATATATAGGCCAAAATACATAATTAAATATGTTTGGCCTTGATTTCAGTGTCAATATAAGTTACCATACAGCATGGAGAGCTAGGGAATATGCTTTAGAATTAGTTCGCGGGTCTCCTAAAAACAAATATAGGATGCTCCCAGCATATTGTCACATGTTAGAATAAAAAAATTCAGGTACTTATTTATTTATTTTGCCATCATAATGTTTACATGAGTACTACACGAGCCTCGTGTAACTATCGTGTATACTACACGATACGTACACTGACCACGTGTAGTCATTGTGTAGTCTATATGAAGGGTACGCTGACCTCGTATAGTCATCATGTACACTATTTTACCATCATAATGTCTACACGAGTACTACAGTGACCTTGTGTATGCTACATGATGGGTACACAAACATCATGTAGTCTACATGATGCCCACACTAATATCGTGTAGTCATCGTATAATCTACATGATGGTTACACGGACCTCGTGTACGCATCTTGTACACTATGTACTCTGCCGATTTTAATACAGCAACATTCAATATTTTTCAAGGACAACAACACACATAGAGACCGATGAGCATGATCATTTTAAATATTTTTGCATGGCTCTTGGACACCCTATTCATGGATTTTTTAGTTGTATACAGCATGTCATTGCTATTGATGCAATCGCCTTAAAAGTAAAATACAAAGGGGTATTATTTGTTGCATCAATAAAGCGTGAGAACAACCAAGCATGTCCCATTGTATTTGGAATTGCAGATTCAGAAAATAATGATTCATGGGAATGGTTTTTCCGTAACTTGACAATGTAATCAATGATCCGGAAGACTTGGTGTTTATAACCAATCCTTGGAATAAAAAGTAGTGGGGCTGTGGTTGGTTCGATTCTCATTGATGGCACCGCAGGGGAGGTGTGAATTTCATACGTATGCTGCATGCAATTCGATTCATTTTCCAATCCATTCACAGAGAAAAAAAGAGAAAGTGGTCCTTCGACATTTTCTTACGTATGCAGTCATCGAGTACTGTAAGCCGTTGACAGAGAATCTTTTTGATCTCAGTCCACCCGTGGCACATGAATGCCAAAGTGGATTAGTAGGTTTCCGGCTGGCTTACGTCCTAGCCGTAGGGCTTCGACTCCCCCATGATCTGAGACAGCCTCTTCTTCGTAATCAAGCCGGGGCAAGGGTGGGCTACACGATCAGGCTTCAGGGTAGCATCAGGGTAACGAAGTAGCTCGACTCGAAGAGGAGAGGGCTAAAAGGGCTCGACTGAAAGGAGAGGGAGGGGCGTAGAGAGGTTCTTAGAGGAGGCGATCTTTAGGCATGCACCGGCTCCGAAATTGCGTCCGGTGCCTTTCCCCTTTTTTTTTCATCGAGAGGGGGCTTGAGGGACTCCGCAAATAAAGGTCAGGCAACCACTTAGGTTGTCTTGTGTTAGCTTCAATCCAATAAGCGAGGCCTCGCTATGAGAACGGACGAGCGTTTAACCGGATTTATTTTCATATTACAAGTGCTGCCTGCCCCGTTCAAAGGACTAGGATGGAAGGGAGAAAAACCTAGAAGCTTTCTTGGATTGAGAAGGCACGGATGAAAGCTCAGAGGCTAAGGCCAGGCGAGTAGCAGACGGAGATGAGTTTAGTCACACTGATGGGAGAGCGAAAGTGGGAGTCCTCTCTCACTTAATCAATGCCCGGGGCCAAGCACTTACTGGCTGGCGGACAAGCAGTAAGAAAAACCTCCACAGCCTTAGTTTCGGGTTAGATTTCTTATGCAGTTAGGAGTGGGGCGTGCTAGCGGGAAGTCCGGTTATGAACATATATCAATCCCTCAAAAAACCTTTCTTCCATCGTGTGGTTGTCTGAGCCAAGGGGATCAGGTGTCGGTGGAAAGGAATCCTCTCATCTAGAGACCGGGGCGAGGGATCATAGACAAAAAAAAAGAGTTGGACGAATGCTGACTCGCTGTCTAGCTCACAGAGAGGGCTTTCTTTAAACGAGGGGAAGGCTTTATAGGGAGGGGTGGTTTCCGAACGAGAGCCTTTAGCTTTTTCCGGGGGTGCGGGTCCTGGTCATCGCTGCCCCCTGATGCCAATAGCTGTCTCGGGGAGTTGAGTTGGGGGCTTTCTCTTCTGCTTGCTTCTGGGGTTGGTTCTAAGGCTGGTTTGGAACCCTTCCCTTGAACAGGAGCTTCAGCTTAAATAGCCGCTGGTGTCGAAGCGGAAACTGCAGGATCTGTTGTAGACGCAGGAGCTTGTCTCGTCCGCTACTATCCCTCTGATGATCGATGTTGGGTATTTTATTTTACAATTTGCTTTATTACATTCTATTATATAGGCTCGCTCCAGTTCGCTATTCTTGTGATTCCGAATGCTAGCTGGTGGGCTTTCAAAGGTATGGGACCGATCAGGATGGCTTGGTCCAGCTCCCTTTAATCTTTAGATCAATCATATGCCCTCCCCAACCTTTTCTATCTAGTAGGGCGATGTCTGACCTGGTCCTGTTCGTGTTAGAGTGCTCTTATCCTATCAAGCTTGGTTTCAATGGCTTCCGCGGATCGCTCTTTCTATCGTTTGGAATGCCCCTCTTAGTCAAGCTTATGGGTTGCTATTGCGCTTCCCGTTCCCTTGTGTCATGATTGTTTACGGGCGAGTGACTCTTCCTTCACGAGCTCTGACACCAAAGATTCAATTCAATACAGAAGTTCATAGAATGAAGGGGATTCTTTATCTTGTTTTACTCGTTCTTATCTTGTGTTGACTTTCGAAGGGAGGAAGTTGGAGACAGAGACGGAGATGATGGAGACGAATGTGAGGCCTAGACCATAAGCTAAGGTCAATCGAGTGCGCCCGGAATGACTAGTTCAAAAGCCAGGTTCAGTAGACCGATCAACTAAGGCTTCTGTTGGATGTTGGGAAGCCCCACTGGTTAAGTTAACGAACGTATAGAAAGATGATCTCTCTTTTTTCTTTTTTTATATGAATAGATCGATATGGCTTACGGGCAGGGTGGATAGCGGACGAGTGTGCTTTCTTTCTTTTGTTTGCCCGCCCAGAGAGAGGGGATCCTGCTCCTGATCCAGTGGTGGTTCCTGGTGAATAAAGATTCCCTTCCCTAAGACGAGACGAGCTCACTGGGGAAAGACTGAACATCCGCTTGTCCTCCAGTTTCAGGTCTTCCTTATGCAGGTTATGAATTCAAGGTAGAGGGTTCGAAGAAGAGAGGAAGACTGAAAAGCTCGACCAAAGAGAGAGGAAGACTTGAAAAGTGAATCACACTGAACTTCCACGTCATTTCACAGATAAGACAAGCACTAGAGGTTCTGAAAGGGGAGGACTAAGGGAAGACCGGTTGGTGAAAGTAGGCACGAGTGGAGAGGCAGGTGTGGAAGTCGAGTCTAGTATTGTTTTCGTAGGCGAGTAAAGAAAGCAGTCTCGAATAGAGCGGGCTCAAGTACACGAGCGAGGGAGCGATCTCCATGAGGGATGAACCACAATCCAGAGGGAAAGGGAAGAGCGGCCGATCCGCCAGCGGGTGATACGCGAGCGAGACTGTCAGTGAACCAACCAAGTCAATCCCTTTCTGCTTTGCACTCTGGTTCTTTCTTCCTTTTTTCCAGCCACGTGCGATAGCACTCCTTACCCCGGACAAATTCAATGGAATAGATTCGTTACAAGAAAAGCGGCCCTTCTTCTCCTTATCCTTATCTTTCTCCTTCTCCTGGCAAAGAAAGTGCATTTCTTGATTCAATTTGTCTTATTGTCGCCCTTCTCTCTCTTGAAAGAGGAGTGCATTTTGTGAATCAATCGGCCACATAAATGAGTTTCAAATGTCTTTGTGCGTACTTTGTTCATAGGCGATCTAGTTGGTGCTTAGTCTGTCGACTCTATCTCAACAAAGGAAGAATCGTTCGTCAGTGACGGAATGAAACTCGTGTGAATCGTACGTGGATTGGGGCTATCACACCGAAAAGGCGATAGCAGTCCTTTTCCCTGATTTTAGCAAAAACTACCATTTCGCTTCTTTTTTCATAAAGAGACTCCGTCCGAAATATTCCGGAGAAGCAGCGGATCCGACAAGCTCATTCGCTCACACAGAATATGTGTAGATAAATGAATTGATCCTTCGTGCTTTCACTTAGAATCGCACTTTCAAAAAGGAAACCCATCTCTCTCTTTGGCTGACTTTTGTTCTTTTTTCAATCTCTCGAAAAAGAGAGTTCTTTCAAATTAGCGATTAGGAAAGTGTAAAGTGAGACTCTATCCCAAAAAAAGAATCGATCAAAAGTCAGTCTTTCTCGTGTGAATCTATCGACTAGTTAGGGCCGGTGTCACATGGAAAAGTAAGGGGAAAGATGAACCTATTGAAACAACTGGTGCTTGCCCGGATGCTACCTCAGCTGCTGTCGGCTCGCCCTTCGCTTTCGAGGCTTAGGATCTACGGGCTGGTCGAGCTAGCTCTCGCTTCCTAACAAAAAATAAAGNTTGTTGTACCGGAGTGCTTCATCGTCAAAAGAAGAAGAATGGGTTGTAGCATTTCCTATTCATTTGTCTAGAATATACATACAAGTATACTAAATGATGTACATGTTGTCTTTTTCAATACACTTCATGGAGCTTACATCTTCTATATGGGCCAAAATATCAAATCAATTTATAAAAAGGAAGATGCGGCCGCATTATTTTTTAGAGCAACAAATGAATACTGTCAATCAGAATTTGATCGGCTGATGACTCATTTTACTGATGCATTTTCAGATATTCCACAATACGTGTCGGTGGGGAGAGTTGAGAGTTGGGCACGTTCCGTTTTGATGAAAGACGATACAATATAATGACTGCAAACATTGTGAAATATTTGAATGGGATTTTGAAGGATGCTCGAAAGCTTTTCATTACATGTCTTAGAGAACATATCCGTGACATATTACAACGGTGGTTCTTATGAACGACGGACAACTGCCTGTCAAATCGCCTTGCATATGACAAATTGGTTTGAGACTGAGCTTAATAAGAAGCATCTTGCATCGCGTACACTATCATTGTTTCCTTCCGACATCCACGAGTTTCATGTCACGGTGGGGGTAGAGAAGCAGTGGTAAACTTGCATCTTAAGACTTGTACGTGCAGATAATTTGATCTTGATCAAATTCCATGCAAGCATGCGACGACTGCCTGTCGGCAGCATAATATTCCCACATACAGTATGTGTTCGAGGTTCTATATAATGAGGCTCTAATTGATGTGTATGCGGTAATAATACATCATCTCGGAGATCAAGCAGATTGGATCATCAGCCAGGAGGTTCACGAAAAGGTGGTATTGCCACCTATAAAGAGGCGCAAAAGTGGCAGACCTAGGTCAGAGAGAATTCCATCTAGAGGTGAGAAAGTGCAAACGTTGTGGGTAAATTGGCCACAACCGACAATATAAATATAAATAATGATCTTTGTAGACTTAAATTAAATATTAATATAAAAATATGCTTGTGTTTGTTATTTAATAATGTCATAAAGTTTAATTAGACTACGTGAATCCTACACGATGCTTGTGAAGTGATCATGTAGCTTACATGAATCCTACACGATGCCCGTGAAGTCATCGTGTATGCTACATGAAGACTACACGATGCCCGTGAAGGACTCGTGTAGGCTACACGAAGACTACATGATACTCGCGAAGTCATCGTGTAGGCTACAGGAAGACTACATGATGTCCGTGAAGTCACCGTGTAGGCTACACAAAGACTACACGATTCATGTGAAGTCATTGTGTAGGCACATGAAGACTACATGATCCATGTGAAATCATCGTGTAGGCTACATAAAGCTTAGACTAAACATATAGTAATAAAAAAACTCATAATCCATAATTCACAATTTGATGGTGTATAAAAGTAAATAAAAATTCATAAAATATATCCTAATTATTTCAGTACAACTATGCCACGTGCAAATAACTCAATTACAAATCATCTTCGATATTCTGGCATTTATTGTTAAGTTATTTCTTGGAGGTTCTTCCCATATGCGATGACTTCGATAAACTTAAGAGTGAATACCCCACAATCGAACCTACAAAACACATGAAATGTAGAAACACAATTAAATAATATGCATGAAATTTTAAGTTGACTTTAAAAAAACTTTATATTTCACTTACTCATTCTCTTATTGTCAACACTTCATGATCTTATATTTGGTTTAACCTCTTGTCTTCTCTCATAAATGTTCATCATTTGAAGAAGCCGATGGACAAACTTCATAAAATGTTTCATTATCACGGAACGTTGATATGGCATGCTCATGGAGTTATAAATACGAATACGCTGGCTATTCAAATCAAGCTCAATCACAATCCAATGACTGTGGTTCACATTCATTGGAAAGATAACCTTATCTGAATGTTCTCAACTCCTTCTAAAATTCATCTACAAGCCGAGGACCAGGTACCAGAGCTGATCATCAATGTCAATATCTCAACCCGCAGGATCTTGCTCAAACTCTTCTATTCGACCAGACATGCCCCCTGCAATGTCACCGAAAAAAATTTAAATCCTCAACCTCCATAAAAATTTAAAGACTCGTGTAGACTACGGTGTGAACTTCATTAAGTTTGAAAACAAATCTTACTTACTTGTAGAATCAAATCACCAACACTGATTCTGGTATGAGGGTTGTATTCTTGCAAATCCCTCCTCATGAGCTTCGGATATACATCGATCTGCTGCAATGTAATAAAGATTAGTTAATATATTTATAATTATTTTAAATACCACATTCAAAAAGATTATAAATAACTTTTTACATTTGACTCAAGCCATTGATAAGGTGAAGAGACTGATTTTTTGAACCAGGTTAAGTCAATAGTGTAAAATCCAAAATATACTTTCTCGTTCTTGTACAGCATAATTATATATCAAAATTAGGTACACGATTGGTTTACCACACAGTCACTACAGGATGTCAGTGTAACTATCATATATACTATATGATGGCTACACGAGGTCAGTCATTTTGTAGTATACACAATTGATTTACCACATGGTGGCTACACAATTTCGATGTAACCATCGTCTATACTATATGATGGCTACACGATGTCAATGTAACCATCGTGTAGTATACACGATGGCTACACGATGTCAGTGTAACCATCATGTGTATTACACGTTGGCTACACGAGGTTTGTGTAACAATCCTGTATGAGAATAAGAAGTTAAATTACAGAACTTTCTTTGCTCTCGGGGAGGTGAACCAGGCTTTAAAACGAGTTTCATCCTCTGAAGATATATCACCATATGGTTCAAAAAGTTTGAAGTCCGTTTTGACAACGATATTCTCATCAACTCTCCACCACTTCTTCTTTTCAACCTTTTCGGTTTCCCAAGTAGGTGACTCTAGGACCCGAGATCTCTTTATCTTCCTCTTACCGAGTTCACCAAGACAGACAATCTCTTCTTCTTCTACATCATTGGACTACTCTTGATCAAACAGAATTCATCAATACATATATTATCGATGCAACATTTTGTTCTTTTTTTTATTTCTTCTCCTCCTCCTCCTTCTGTTTTTTTCAGCTTCCTCTTGTTTTTTTCTTTCATTTTTATTCTTTCTAATTCTTATTTTGTTTACATTCTTCCATTCATTTTCTTCTTATTTGTGTATTTCTTTTTCTCTTGTTTTTTATTCTTTTTTTTTTCTCTTGTCTGTTATTCTTTTTCTTTTTTCTCTTCTATTTCTTTTTCCCTTTTGTTTTTTCTTCATATTCTTTCTTTTCACTTTCCTTCTCCTTATTACCTTATTTCACTTCTTCTTCTTCTTCTCTGTTCATCTTCTTTCTTTTCACTTTCGTGCTCCTTATTACCTTATTCACTTCTTATTCTTCTCTCTTCATCTTCTTTCTTTTCACTTTCCTGCTCCTTATTACCTTATTTCACTTCTTCTTCTTCTCTTCCTTCTTTTTATTGTTCTTCTTTATCACATTCTCTTTCTTATCTCTCTTCTTCTTTTTCTACTTCTTTTTCAACGTTTCCTTCTAACTTATCTTCTTCTTTTTCTTCTACATTCTCTTATTCTTTTTCATCTTTTTCTTCAACCTTCTCTTCTTCTTTTTCTTCTTCTTCCTTCTGTTCCTTCACCTTTTCTTCTTCTTCCTTCTCTACCATCTCTTCCTCTTCTTCCCTCTCTACTATACCTTCTTATTTTTCATCATTCTCTCTTTCTTCATTTTTTTTCTCTTTCTTCTCAATCTCCGTCTCCTCCCCGTCGCTAGCCATCATCATGGAAGATCAATGACAAAGTAATCATCTGGCCGTGATGTTACCAGATGATCCATAAAATTTTAATTTGAAAAATTATAAAGGAAATGTCTGATTGCATAGACATAATATTCTTGTCCATTAAAGTGATCTTTTGGTCCACTCCAATTAGACATTTCCTCACCCAATCTTCATGTCCATTGAACTTCTTGGACACAATCTTATTCTCCTATGTTTTTTCAATAGCCTCATCGGACCTCTTCCTATTCTTCTTCTCCTCTTCCTTTTCAATGACCTCCTCATCCTCATTAATTTCCTCTTCTACTAGAAAGGGTGACTAAGGAGGCGTCGACTAAAAAAATATGTAATATTAAGCAGACAAAATAAAAAAATGAGTGACTACACGATCAGTTACACGGACCTCGTGCAGTCATCGTGTAGGCTACACGATGGGTACACTGACATCGTGTAGACTACACGATGGTTACACAAACCTCATGTAGTCATCGAGTAGAGTACATGATGGTTGCACATAACTCGTGTAGTCATCTTTTAGACTACAAGATCGGTTACACGGACCTCATGTAGTCTATACGATGATTACACGGAACTCGTGTAATCTACACGATGGTTACACGGACCTCGTATAATCTAAATGATGGTCACACTGATCTACATGATGACTACACGAGATTAGTGTAACCATCGTGTAGACTACACAGTGACTACACAAGGTTAGTGTAACCATCATGTAGTCTACATGATGACTACACGAGGTCCGTGTTCAAGAAGAAGAATGGTATAAAATTATTTTTGACATACATTCTCTCTAACTACTGATCTCCAGAAGCTTTTTTCTTGTTCCTCCTTAATAGGGACTAATGAAAGAACTGTCAACTAAAAATGTAAGAAATATAAATTAGTATATGTGAAAGTAATATAAATTAACTTGTTAACATAATTCACCAACGTACATTCTCATTCGATTTTTTTGTAGATTCTCAACCAATACCATCGTGGTCAGACACCACTTGAGAATCTTTGATACCTTGGTTGAAACCTGGTTACCATACAAACTACCCACCAATGTGATAGTTTCAATTACTCATGCCTATTTAAACAAAATAGAGTAATTCTATATTCAGCACATAAATAATTCATTATATCACTATATAGAATTAAATAAATTATACTTGGAAGGCAAATAGACATCCATTGAGTGAATATCCATGAACAACAGCGAGTGATTTCTGTGTTTTTTTTGTTTTTTTTATTGATCTTTAATATCACCAAAACAACCATTGTATTTTTTACGGCTGATAATGATTTCATTGTTTTGGAGAAAGAGAGCTCTCCCCACGGATATTGGTTGAACAGTTTAAGGTTGTCAACTAAAACCAACCATCTCTTTTTAATTAGGGTACGATTCTCCTTCC
The DNA here is from genome assembly GCA_003255025.1 of Datisca glomerata. NCBI lineage: Eukaryota > Viridiplantae > Streptophyta > Magnoliopsida > Cucurbitales > Datiscaceae > Datisca > Datisca glomerata. Next base: position 2,362,130 of record QANY01012303.1, read on the forward strand.
CCAATAGAAAATGTTCTAGCATATAAATCAGAGCCATCTTGATCCCATCAGAATCTGACTTATATTTAGAGTTTTTAAACTTACCTTCCAACTCAGCCATGGTTATTGATTGAGATTTGGGAAAGTACAGATCATAGAGTCTATTGGGGTCACGGGTCTTCTTCTCATCTGGGCTTCATCGAACTTTAGTCTGGTCGTCAACGAGAACTCCTTTTGGAGAAGCACAATGGTTCCTAATTGACAAAAAACTGGATTTTTTCCTCAAATGGAGTGCCGTTAACATATTCAACCTCTTTGGCCAGCACTTGGTGGTAGACAGTTGCTCAAAACTTTGGGGCTGAGAGATCAAGGAGATGGCCAGAGCATGCCTCTCTAAATAGGGAGAGTTGATGAACTGTTAGCTTGGTCTTGATAACCTCTATGCAGTGGGTATTGCACTTTGCGTTGACCCTTGCTTTTGAAATTCTGTTAACGTAATGAACGTATCTTAGTTGCATATTTGATGAAGTCATAACCTGTAGAATATTCAAGGCAAACGTAAGATCAGAAAATGTACACAATGCTCGTGTAGTCATCTTGTAGACTACACGAGGGGTGCGCGATGCTCGTGTAGTCATCTTGTAAACTACACGGGGGATGCGCGATGCTTGTGTAATCATCGTGTAGACTACACGGGGGTACACGGTGCTCGTGTAGTCATCGTGTAGACTACACGAGCTTTACATGACCCTCATATAGTCCTCGTGTAGACTACACGAGAGGTACATGACCCTCATGTAGTCCTCATGTAGCCTACACGAGGCTTAAACGTCCCTCGTATAATCCTCATGTAGCCTAAACGAGCTTACACGACTCTCATATAACCATAATGTAGTGTACGCGAGGTTTACACGATCCTCGTGTACACTACAAGATAGTTACACGACGAGCATGTACCTAGAAAACAGACACCCACAGAGACAAGAACCTCAGAAACTCAGAAAAAATATTAAAAAATAATAATCTTGTTATGATTCAGACATCGACAAAAAATAGAAGCGCATATATTTAGAAAAAACACCTCAGAAATCTAGAAAAAATACCTCAAGACCCAAAAAAAATACCTCAGAATCCAGAAAATAAAAACTTATCTTGTTGTGATTTCCTGTTGTAGGAGACGAAAACTCAAGGATTTGTAGAGAGAGATGCTGCGACTTCGAGAGAGAGAGAGATAGTAATAGTACCAGAGAAATGAGGAAAATGTAAGTGATGTACACAGATGGGTGGAGTTTCGTGTAATCATTATTTTTTTCCACCATCGTTTGGAATTCGTGAAAGAGCTTTTTGATAACTTAACAAGTTGATTTTGAATAGAAGGTGAGCCATAAGTCAATGTAAGCAAAAATTAGTGTAGAAGTCAAATTCTATAAAATGATTAATGTATGAGTGTACTTTAACAAAAAAAACTCTAATGTTTTGAAAACTTTAATTTAACAAGTACTCAAATTACGGATAGCAAATGGCTCCTGAAGCCAACGAAAGATGTGCAGTCAACCTAATCTTGAAGGCTGTTGTGCATCACGTTCACGTATTGGGCCGAAAAATCCATTGTTCGGCCCACTAAAGTGCTACCAATTCTGGCGCATTCACGTCCCAGGAAGCTTGCTCTGAAATTACCTACCAACCAACCCTTTGAATCACATCTTCATCTCAGATTAGATTCTCTCTCTGGCATAGGCAAACGCTGAGAGAGAGGGAGGGAGAGAGAGAGAGAGAGAGAGAGAGAGAGAGAGAGAGATGCAGGCTCGCTTCAAATGTCTATCCGGCACACTCAAATTATGCGCCATATCATTCTATTCTTCATCTTCATCGATAACGACATCCACGACCTCCTCACAATTCCCACAAACCCTAGCTGGTCTACGAGCTCGATTGGCGGCTGAGTCACCATCCCTCTCCGAATTCGTCGCTCTCCAATCCAATAATTCTTACTCTGTAGAGGTTGGCACCAAAAAGAACCCCCTTCCAAAACCCAAATGGATGAAGGAAGCTGTACCTGGTGGCGAGAAGTACGTCCAGATCAAGAAGAAACTCCGTGAATTGAAGCTCCACACGGTTTGTGAGGAGGCTAAATGCCCCAACTTGGGTGAGTGCTGGTCTGGTGGCGAAACTGGCACTGCTACCGCTACGATTATGATTCTCGGCGACACTTGTACAAGGGGTTGCAGGTTAGTATTTGGATTGGTAGCTGGTGGAAGAATGCTCTATGTTAGTATACGAGGTATAAATGTATTATATATCGTGTCTCTGAAAATATTTGGAGGATTTCTGATAAGGATTAGAAAGTACGTGAACTGTTGTCGTCTATATCTAGCATTTGTGGCGTATATGTGATTATCTTTTATTCTTATTTTCAAACTTAGCGGTTTATAGGTATCGAAATTCGTACAATGATCCCGCATCAGAAAATTCTTCATGCTCATCTTCAGTTAAATATAATACAATAATTTTAGGATGATATTTCAGGTTCTGCAATGTGAAGACCTCACGTACTCCTCCTCCACCAGATCCCAATGAACCAACAAATGTAGCTGAGGCGATCGCATCATGGGGTTTGGATTATGTGGTGATTACTAGTGTTGACCGTGATGATTTACCTGATCAAGGGAGCAGTCATTTTACTGAGACAGTGCAGAAGCTAAAGGAACTCAAGCCAAATATGCTGATAGAGGCCTTGGGTACGCAATATTTTATTTCCATAGCATGAATGTATTGACCTGCCATGGATGTTAGGATTAAAAGGTCTATGCTTTTGCTAATAGCTTATACAAAAAAGAAACTTTGTCACTCAGAATATGGGAAACAAGCAATGCAAGCAGCCTTTGCCACTCCAAGTATATTGACTGAAAGTTGGTTAATTCTTTTGAGGGCAAGAATTGACACAGACTTGATGACTCCTTAACTTTGTTGAGCCAATAATTGATGTCCTTGGCATCTCGCGATAATGGGATGTTATTGGTGAGCCACTTCCGTCAATTTGAAGTTATGGATATCATAGTATGGTGCCAGTGTTCCTAACGATTATTAGTGATGTCTTCTATATTTCCCAATTTTGGCAACAGTTTCTGCAAGGCCTACATACAAGAGAAAAACTTTTTAGAAACAGGAAACGCAGAACTCTGTAAATGAGAGATAGCTAACCAACTTCTAAGAGAGACATAATTGACTGCATGATTAGTTGAATGATTGAATCCCTGGCCTGCTTTTCTTTATTGACCTTGCAAATTTACGAATGAATGAAATCAGCGAAAGATTTCATGTTGTTTACCTGTGTAGATCTTTAAAATGCCCATCAGTTCCTCATGTAATGCTTCCTGTACTATTTCGATTTTGTAGTTCCTGATTTTCGAGGAGACCGTGGCTGTGTAGAGAAAGTTGCAAAATCAGGACTTGATGTTTTTGCTCACAACATTGAGACGGTTGAAGAACTTCAGAGGGCAGTACGAGATCACCGTGCTAACTTTAATCAATCCCTTGAGGTTCTGATGATGGCCAAAGATTTTGCTCCTACGGGAACACTTACGAAGACTTCAATTATGTTAGGATGCGGGGAAACGCCTGACCAAGTTGTGAAGACGATGGAGAAGGTGAGAGCGGCTGGAGTTGATGTCATGACCTTTGGTCAGTATATGAGACCTTCAAAGCGCCATATGCCCGTGTCTGAATACATAACTCCTGAGGCTTTTGAGAAGTATCGAACTCTTGGCATGGGAATGGTATGCCTCCTTGCCAACACCAACACCAAAAGTTTTAGTTCTAACACATTTTTCTTTTCAATATTTGCATTTCTTTCACCTGTGTTCTTTTCTGCCGACTGAGTTTTTATTCTTAAAACAATTCTGATTTCGGAACTTAGATGTTAGGTTTCAACCTTATCATTTTATTATTTTAATTCAGTTAGTTTCCAGATAAAGTGAGTAGCGCTGCTACTTACTGTTTTTTGTCTTTTCTTTTTAAAATTAGTTGAGGAGTTTTAACGTTCTCGCACGCTTTTACAACTTTTCCTGAATTAGGAGTATTTAGTACAGTTGTTATTTTTAACTATTTCTTGGCCGGTTCATACTCGCATTGAACATGTTTCACTGCTATTTTTGCTTCTGTCATATGCTACAAGCAACTTAGAGATCATCACATAATTTTGCCAACCAGATATGATGTCTCGTTCATGAAATACATTGAGGCTTCCTAGTTTGATTTCCTTTTTTCTCATGTAGTCCCACTTTGTTCTTTGAGCTCACTACGAATATGGTTAATTTTCATCTTATAATTCTTTCTTTGCTTGCACAATTAGAGATAATTGATACTTTTTTATTCAAAATTATACTTGAATGGACAGGGATTCCGATATGTGGCATCAGGTCCTGTGGTTAGATCATCGTACAAGGCAGGCGAATTCTATATCAAATCAATGATAGAATCGGATAGAGCTACGTCTACTTTGCAACCCCGTATCTCTTGAATCGGATTGTTCCTACGGTTGCATTGTTTTTTGAACTTTCCATCGCATCAAGTTTTACACATCTTTTGCGTAAACTAATGATTATATGGCTTGTCTATAGCCAACTCCTGATCTGTTCTCACTTGTACATCATTCATTGTAATTATGCAACTTCACTCTACCATCTTCAATGAAGACGTGTCACTGTTGAAGCTTCTTTTCTGCTTGCTATAGCTGAGTGGCTGGTTTTCGATGTTCTTCATGAGGGAATAAATGGTTCTTCGTTTGTGTTGATGGTGTCCCTGCTTGTTCAAGTAATCTCAGATTTCATTTGTTTTTTCAGATATGCGTAATCATTCAATGGAATGGCAATCCAAAATAAAGTAAAATATTCTGGGAAATAATTTATTTCAGCAGCTATCTGGGGTCTTTTTTTTTTCTTTTGACTATTGCCAAGGGTATTACAGTGGGTATAAGACTTGATAGAAATTTCCTACTAGGGGGATTTATTTTGAAAAATATTTATCATTTAAATTAAAAATAGTACTTAATGCGGGCTACTGTTACTGAATGTGGTAATGATAATAAATAATTGAAATGAAAAAGATCAAAAAGTGAGTGGTGCTCTTTTATAATTTTAGAACGCTGCTGCCTCTCCCGTCTTTAGTCTCTAGACTCTCTAGTCTCTACACCATTAAACCTCTCTCTCTCTCTCGCGCGCCAACACCAGCCTGGCCAGCGGCAGCGTGCATTTCATTCTGCCGTGGAACATACAAATATCCATTACTATCATGCATTTCCTCCCACTTTCAAACTATCAAACTATCCGTCTCTAAATCTAAATCTCTGCCTAAACACTTCAATGGGATGCTGCATTAGCAAAACCACCCCAAAAGCTCCACCCTCTGACACACATCACTCAACTGGCCCAAGCCGCCGTCACTATTTCCCGGGAAATCCTTCAGCGCCGGAACCCTTAAAAGAAAATGTTGGAAACACCTCCTCAAATTACCCACCTCCACCTCCACCTCCACTTGAAGAAGAGACTGTAAAAGAGGTTCTCTCTGAAACACCCATTCCCAAGCCATCCACTCTTTTAGAAACCCAGAGGAAGAAGACCCAAATGACTATGCTTCATCCTGAGCCTATACAACCAAAATGTCAGCCGAAAGCGGAAGAAGAAGTTTCAGAGGCGTCTCAGATTACAGAGGTGTATAGCGTGAGTGAGAGTATTTCAATGGCTACCACCATTTCAGAAAACAAAGAGGATGACGAGGCAACGAGTAAACGAGGCAGAGAAGTGGGTCAAAGAGTTAAATCCAAGGTGCCAAGAAAACATCCGTACGCCAGCCAGCTCGCTAGCCGTAGAGAACAACGAGAAAAGCGTCTGGCAAAGAGAGTGGAACCTCCGCCGCCGCCGGCGAAGAAGTCTGAGGTCGTTGGAAGGCCATTGAACGTGAGAGGAACATGTGAGACAATGACCCGTAACCGAAGAGATTCCGACGATGGTTCCGGCCGGAGGTCGAGGTCACCGGCAAGTCGTACAGCCGGAGGGGCAAGTAAAGGGGGTTCAGGGCCCAGCACGGGAAAGATGCCGGGACGATTTGGTGGTGGAGGTCAGTCGCACTGTGTAGAAAGTAATAGTGGAAAGGTGGAGGAGCCAAAGCCAAACAACGGTGGCCGCTTTTCGTCAGTACAAACTGCAAGTGTGAAAATGGAGGAGCAAAACGACGGCGATGTGCAGCCGGTGAATGAGTCACTCGAGAACCCACTTGTCTCGCTAGAGTGCTTTATCTTTCTGTAGATCTTTAGAAGTCACTTATGGTGTCATTAAAGAAAGCAAATTTGGGAGTAAGGTTAGTGTTTTTTGCCGTTTGATTTTGGTAGCTTTCTCCTGTGTTCTGTCAGCGATATGTCGTTATCGTAGTGTAATTAAAGAAAAGATGAACACAACTAATCTATTTTGTTCCTACTATTGTCTATTACTAGTTACTACTATCCCCCATTGTGCTAAATTTATGTTCAGCTTTAATCTCGAGATTGGAAATTGGTATGGGGATAGGCAACAAAGAAAAGAATGGTCCTCGAAATTGAGCATCTTCTTTCTCTGCTTTATTGGGGATTGAAGTGTGAAAGGACGGAGACTTCCTATCGTCTCCTTGGTCTCTGTGTGCAACTGTTGGATTTTACCAACCTCAGATCTTGACCATTCTCAGATCCTACTGTTGGTGGCCAGTAGCCTTCCAATTTCTACTGAAGATGCCATTTGTGTCCCAGTTCCCCTTCTGAACTCGTCATATTAAATTGAGGATCTTTTCCCCGATTAATATTGAGCGCATGCGAAGCTCTCTGAAAAATTTGAAAGCCAAAAAAATCACCCCAAAATTCCATTGGTTCTCATCCCACGAAGCAGCTTAAAGTCTTCCCCACGCTTGCGCATTCTATATTACAAGTAAATATGGAAAGTTAAATCTCGCTATTTCTATATAATCTGTGGAAAATTCAGACCGATCTTGACAAATTATGTATTATATTACCTATAAACAGGGATGACAAAATAGCCGTGGGTAATTGATTTAATTTGGGTATAAATTATTGTAAATGAATATATATATTTATTGAGTGAATATTTTTTTAACGGTTATAAATTAGTGGGGTATGAGTACTGATTTAATTTGAGTATAAAATATTGAAAATGCATATAAATATTTATTAAGTGAATATTTTTTTAACTATGATAAATTTGTGGGGAATGAGTACTCGTTTAGTTTCGGATCCCAGACCCATACCGAGGTTTACTGTTATGTATTAATGTTATTTGAATTTATTTTGGTTTATAGTTTGTACTAGTATTGGTTAATACGCCTATTTTTTATTTTCCATACTTTTGTGCCCGCCCCTGAATTCTACTAAAAATATAGAATAATTTCATGTATTTTTTAGTACCGTATAGTTTGCATATAATACGGCTGGCGCATTATACGGGGCGAACTAAACGCTCAAAAAACCTACAGTCTCTTCTCTCTCGCAGACAGCAAACCCATTACCAGATTACTTCTTCAAATTTTCAGAAGTAATCTGGTATGGTCTCTCTCACTCCTTTTTTCTCCATGTCGGGGGCTATTAAACAAGAAATTGAAATCAGATACAAATTAGAAACTAATAACGAAAAATAAGATTGAAGGCGGCGATATAAAATTATGGATTAGGGGAGACCTCGACGATTGCTGGACTTCTCTTCCTCTCCCTTCTTCTACTGAAAAATCAAGCAGATTCAGAAACTAAACAGTGAAGAGGAATATTTAGGGGAAGAACTCTATTCTTCTTCTTCTCCTCTGTGTTTGATTCTTTTGAATCAACGATTTCAGGAACACAATTTTACTATTTGTAAGTCGTTGTTTCGAATCAATGATTTTACTAATTATGCAGACAAGTGTTGATTTAAGCAGACAAGTATTGTATGAAAGCTACTTGTTAAACAACTCTGTGGTTCATATATATAGTTTGATTTTTTTATTAAAATAGATTGAGTGAGCAGTACCATTCCTCGGTTATGATGACATCAAAAAATTCTTTTATATATNTAGTTGATTTTTAAAAAACATCATAAAAAATGGTCATAAAATATAAAAAACATAGAAAATAATCTCTAGACACAATTTTCAAACAAAAAAGACTACCACGTAGAGAGAGAGTCTGGCGTGCACGTATACCGGTGCCTAAATTTTGTCAGTTTATATAATATATACTGTGTAATTTTTATAATATATTTTATATATCAATTTAATTTTTACAATATATTTTATATATCCGTGTAATTTTTACAATATATTTTATATATTATATAAACATTACGGATAGAAATATAAAGCTTCGCTGGTACACGTGGGAGACTATTTTTTATTTTTATTTTCAAATTTAGATAGTTATTTTTTATTTTTGTTTCACCTTTGGTCATTTTTTATTGTCTTTCTTAAAAATGACTTATTCTTGATGATCAGCCGATGTCAAATGTATCTTTACACATGCATTGTAGGTATTAAAACAAAACTTAATGGATAATGTTTCCTATTAATAAGTTGCTTCTTAAGAAACTTAAAAGATTATTGTGTCTTTACAACTTCCTTTTTAATGGTTACCACTTCATTTTGAAAAGAATTTGGAGGGTTTATAATTCATGTGTCTTTATATCATAATTATGGTCGTTAAATTAAAAAAGCCTAAGAGACAACAAGTCTTTAATTTATTAGTTTAATTGGAAAAATTAAATATTTGGTTGTCTTAATTTTCAATTTAGAATCTTTAGTTATAAATAAAAACAAGTATTTTGGAGTAGTAGAGCACACACGTGTTGTGTATCATACAAACATTATTTCTCTCATTACTCAACCCTCACCAACTCCACCATATTTTTCAGTCAATATATATATTCTATATTTGTTTTTGTTTTTGACACTATATTGAGATAATTCTCCAATGTATTTTTGGGCAGAATTTGTTTTCATTCTTTTTTATGTGAGTGCATACGATTAGAGAAAAGCAATCGGTAGATCTAAAATGACAATTGTTTGTCTTTGATAATTCGTATCAAGTACACGAGCACTGTAAGGGTGGTAAGTTCAATCATTTAAATGTCAATGTTATAGGATGCCGCTTAACATTATCATATTTAAATATCATGAATGTTTTTATAATAATTTTATTTTTACATTTCAATTATCATTTCTATCTTGAATATGGATAATGCCTAGGGATGAGGCTATAGAATGTTATAAGTTTGTAATTTTAATATTTAAGGAATATTATTATTTTTATAACTCTATAGTAGATATTATTAAATACTTTTTCATAAGTATATAAATATTTGTTTGTTAGAGCCACGCATCGGACGAGTATTTTAACTAGTTCATAATAGAAGACAAGTGCCAAATACTATATATGGGCACTCTATGTGGTGGACTTTTTTTATTTAATATTATTTCAATAAAATTAAGAAAATAAACTACTTCTCAATTTGATTTATGTTGATTTAATTTGATTTACGTTGATTTTGAATGATATTAATTTTGATTGTGCTCAAGTTTTGTTGATTCTAATTCATAATTTCTGAATTTTAGATTATCATGGTGAGAAAAAAAGGATAAGTTTTGGAGTATGCTGAACAATTAAATAATCATTTCAAATGTAAATTTTGTGAGAGGGATTTTGCTGGAAAGATTTCTAGAATAAAATCTCATTTATATGAAATAAGTGGTCATGATATTGATATATATAGTAAACTACTGGAGGAGATTTAAGCTGAAGCGTTCTTGTAAATTGGAGATTCAAATTCTAGTAAGAAGAGAAAAAATGACTTGGTTAATAAAAGTAAACAAGGATTGAACGCTTTCTCTTTGAGTCTATCCAATCAGACTCAAACCACAATCCCAAAATTGTCTCCTAAGAAAGAGAAGAGCAATGTTGACAAAAAAATTACTCAGTTTTCCTCATGAACAACATAACATTTAATGTTATCCAGTCCAAGTCATTTCTTGACATGAATAAAGCTTTAGGTGATTTTGCTTGTGCTTATACTGTACCTAGTTACTCACCACTTCGTGCAAAGTTAGTACCAGAGGCAAGAACAAATGTTGAGAGTTATGTTGCATGTGTAAAAAATCATGGATTAGTACAAGTTGTACTATTATGTCAGATTCTTGGACAGGCATAATGAGAAGGTCTTGGGTCAATGTTATCACTAGCTCACAGTTATGTGCTAATTTTTTTAAATCGTATGAATGTTCTAGGGATAGATTGACTGTTGAGTATCTTTATAACATTCTCTTCTCTGTCGTTGATGAATTTGGCCCTGAACATGTTGTGCAGATTAATGCCTCAAATTATGAGTTTGCTGGTTGCATGCTTATGAAAAAATATCTTCGATTATACATGACTAAATGTGCAGCCCATGATATTAATTTATTGTTGAAAGATTATCATAATCAAATTGAACGAGTAAAAAGTGTGATTGATGATGCACGAAAAATAATAGATTACATGTATAAGCATCATATGGCGTTATAATTGATGAGAAAATATACAAATAACATGGAGTTCAAATTTCCATGTAAGATTAGGTTTGCTTCAAATTTTTTTTATGCTTCAATCGATAATTGATCTTCAAAATAATTTAAGAATTTTTGTTGCATATTCTGAATGGAAGGGCTTGAATTTTACTAAAAGTACACTGGTCGTCATGGCGCGTGCGCGACAGAAGCGTGGAAGCGCGTGACATTTTTAAAAAATTAAACTTTTAATAAAAAAGAATCTCTTAATAAAATAAAACTTGCGCAACGTCATAATAACTAAATAAAAATATTTATTGAAAACTCTTTTTCATTTAGTCATTATACATTATATATTTATAAGTTATATCTACAACATACAAGGTTAGGAATCATATACCTCTTGTAGTCTATATCAAGTGTCATTGTAAAAATCGATCGATCCTCCGTTCCCATGAAATCGTTCCAATGATCAGTAGACTCTGAGATCTATACCAAGATCTTTCAAGTCAATCTTCAATGCATTAGGACATGTGTGGGCACGTATAATATTACAAGACACTTTTCTGTCTTTAGATGTTCCCAACGCGTGAGATCTAGAGATTTACCGATAAGGACTTTAGTGAGATAATTCTCTAAAAGAACGTGAAGTTTATTCTTTTAAAGATTTGATTAACGTTTAATCATAGAAGAAAATCTCTCTGACACCAATCGTGTTCTCAATTCAACTCTTGATTGAAGAACTGATGATCTGATCATTGATTCTTTCATCTTCTTTCAACAACCTAGGCCATTAGGATAATATCTGTATATATTTTAGATAATGGCGTATCAAATTTTTAGAGATAAACTGAAATAATATTTAATTATAAAATTATCAATTGCAGTGGGACCTAGCGCAATTGCGCATTACTGTAGTGGCACATGGCACTGTAGTGTGCCGTGAGCCAGCATAGTGCCTCACGACACCACTATAGTGTCGTGTGTCACTACAGTATTGCACACTCATTATTGTAGTGCCATGTGGCATCACAGTAGTTCATGAAAATTTTCGATACCCTATTAGTGATTGACACGTGGTAATTATTACGAATTAAATATTTATTTTAATAAGATAATTATCTAGATATTAGTTAATTCAAAATTAGCATATCTGATTATCTCTATCAACTAACCCATATGTTATTTCATAAATAACCCATATGTTATTTCATAAATAACAGATTTAGTTGATTTAAATTAATATCTAATAATAATTTAATTATGTAATTTTAAAATTGGATATTTTGTCTCACTTATCGATAATTAAAAAAATTGATAATTATATATATGAAATTTTTTGAAAATTATATTTAAATGTATAAGTTATTCGATTAATTAATTTTTAATTAATTAATCACATATAGTTATCTCATAATTACGTACTTGCCCCAGAATAAATATTTTTTTTGCAATTTAGTCATTTTCTCATGTCCTGAAATATTCACACCATAGACAGCGTAATATAGAGGTGATTTGGAGACCATTGACTTATAATCCCAAGCTCCAATAAATCAGATTATTAATTAAAATTTTTAATTAAAAAATCTTATTTATTAATTTCATTATTACTACACCATAAATATGAAATTGCACTTTTAGAGATTATATAATGTATTTAAAGAGTATTATCATGTAGTCCAATGACATAATCATTTCATATAGTTCTGTCATCAAATTATTGGTTCATACATTAGAACCCATCAAAATTATCATTTTACCCTTCTAATTACCTCTTGATACTTAAATACCATTAACCCACTACTGAATGGTTAATTTATAATCTTTATAAATTTGAGCTCAATAACCATTCAGTTACAAAATTAACACTTAAGAGAACTCATATACGATCCATTAAAAACGTTTAGATTATACAACTTGTAAGATCATGTCCTCAGCAATCCACATCAGTGAATCTCCAAAACAAAAGTCACTAGTCTGATTAACAAACAAACTTTAATTAGTGAATCAAAAGATCCAGTAAACATGCATAGGAGTTCATGACTACTCAAGATTCATAGTGATCTACATATGATCATTGAATTAATGTGTATTAAATCTTTATGATAAACGATAAGTTAATAAAGATATTAATTCACATCGATCCTGTCATACATAATCTTATTATATAAAATACCTTCACTAAGATGTCACTATGTACTAGCTCAAGTGGTTCCTTGGCTCTTTTGTCATTTCCTGTGAAAAGTATTTTGGTCATTTTATCCTCTAGACGATTCACAAACATGAAGAGTTCCAAATTTTAGTTCTCTCAAAGCACCATGCTTTGTTAACCTGTTTAACTTATCTAGATTAATATGTTCCAACCTAAGATACCAAAGATATGTGTTATCATCATGAGAAATTATTTGTCGTTTGTTAATTTTAAGTTTTGCTGCTTTAAATAATTCAGAATTATTTAATGCGCGTTCAGACGGTTTAAGCATATACAATCCGTTTATAACTTTAACATAACATATATCGAATCCATTCTTAGAAATAAAAAACTCTTTATTAATAAAAGAAATTTTGAATAATTGTTCTTGCAAAAATGAAAGAAAATCAAACTTCTCGAAAAGTCAGTAATATAATAAACATTGTTGAGAACTAAATAATTATATCCAAAAGGTAAACGCATCGTCTCTAATGCTTTAGCTGACACGAGCGCACCACTACGAACTCTAAAAACGACCTCGCCATCAGCCACTCCATTGATAAGTCAAACATCTACAAAGAAGAACATACGTGGTTAGTGGATCCTGAATCAAGTATCCATTATGATAAATCATATTCCTCTAAGCAAGCTTCAAGTACAAGTAAATCATATTTACCTTTCTTTTTTAGCTCAGAGAGATATTTGTTACAATTTCTCTTCCAATGACCTTCGACTCCACAATGGAACATTTTCCATTAGGCTTGCTGTCGTTCTTGTTTTTCTTGACTTTTGGCGATATCTTAACTTTCTTCCCTTTCTTGTTCTTACATTTATCCTTACCATTGCACTTCTTCATTTTCTTGTTCTTAACAATATTGGAAGAATGCTTTTGATCAACAACATTTGCCTCGCCCTCTTTGGTCATTTTAAGGTTGAGTGACTCAAAAGCATGCAGTTCATTCACCAATTGGGTCATGTTGAATTGTAATTTGTTCATAACATATAGTTAGTTGTGAACGCAGAAAAAGATAGTGTGAGCGACTCAAGTATAATGCTAACTTGAGTTCGCTCATCAATGGTCACCCCATGTACTTCTACCTCGTACATTATGTTGATCATGTTCAAAACATATTTTCGCACAGAAGTACCATTTCTCATCTTAGTTGTCATATAGCTCCTAGTAACCTCATGAGACTTTAATCAGACTTCTATCCAAACATCGCCTGTAGAGATTCCATAACCTCATAGGTAGTCTCCATGCTTTCATGCTTGGTTCTTAGAACATCATTAATGATCACAATCATGTAGCATTTCGCCTTGTTGTTTGATATGATCCAATAATCATATTTGTCCCTAACATTCTTAGAAGCTTTAGCAGCGGGCTACTCAGGACATTTCACAAATCAACATTAAGTTCATATTTAATTTCCAACGTATGAAATTATCATCATTCAATTTTTCAAGGGCGAGTAAAGCAGTAACATGGTTGCTCATGGTATACATAATAATGATAACTGAAATTTAAAACATACAAGATTCAATATAATTGATAAATATTTAGAATTCAAAAAGTAAACGTGATGCATGAATGCAACATAATAAACACACAAATTTAACATTTACTAATCACGATAAAACAACCCAATGATTAATGTGTTGTCTTAGGGTAAGTCAGATTAAGCTTAGACTGTATATGAGACGTTCTCATCCTTATTAATTAAAACTTAAAATATCTCATATTTTTTTTAACAATAAAATATCGCTTGTTCGGTCAAGTCGGTTTTATGTACTAAGATTCAAGTAGAAAGACTCGGGTAGCCTAAAAACATTCATAGAATAACCGGGAAGGATTTGAACTACAACTTTCATTAAGATTTCCTTTCCTTCAATAGATAACTACTTCTCTCTCCAACAATTCATAAGGTAACAGGCTTTATCTATTATTGAATTGAAAAGATTTTTCTCATTAGCTCCCGACCAAGATGGCAAACCAAGGTATTTATCGTGGCAACTGATGGATTGAATTTCCAAGTAGGAATATAAGTTATCTTTTAAATCCTGAGTAAAATTTGGGGAGAAAGCCATTCCAAGTAGGAAGATAAGTTATCCTTTAAATCCTGAGTAACATTCGGGGAGAAAGCCATTACTGATTTCTCAAAATTTATACTTTGTCCTGAACCTCGAGAATAAATGTTTAACAACTTTTTAATGGCTTGGCAGTTACCCTTGTCTGCTTTATAGAATAATAAGCTGTCGTCGACAAAGAAAAGATGGGATATAATAGGGTTGTTTCCACAAATTTTTGGGCATTTAAGCTGATTTCTGCGTTGCCTATCTTGAATGAGGGTTGAGAGACCTTATGCGCATAAAAGAAAGAGGTACGGAGATAAGGGATCTCCTTGATGGAGCCCCCACTGAGGAGTTAAATTACCATAGATCGAGTCGTAGAGAAAAGGAAATTGATGAAATGCATCGAAAAATCAGATCCACCCAATCCTCAGTAAACCCCATTTCCTCACAACTGCAATAGGAAAGCCCAATTCCACCCTATCAAAGGTTTTGCTCATATCTAATTTTATAGCTGTCATACCATGCTTTCCTTTCTTTTTACGGCTCAGAGAATGGATTAATCCAAAAACAATTATAATATTATCTGAAATGAGTCTACCCTTAAAAAAAGCACGCTGTAAATTAGAAATCATCAGACAGAATATTTTTAAGTCTATTAACTATTGATTTAGATATAATTTTATAAACTACTGTACACACAAGCTAATAGGCTGAAAGTCAGAAACATATTGTGGGTGATGATTTTTAGGAATCAAAACTAGCAGACTTTTATTCAACATGCTAATATCATATTTATGATTCAAACAAGAAAGGCAAATACTAGATATATTCCTACCCACGACGTGCCAGAATTTTTGGAAAAATAAAGCTGGGAATCCGTCTATTCCTGGGCTTTTTGATGGGTGAATGATCCAAGTGCCTCTTGAATCTCCTTCTCTGTGAACAGCTTCCTAAGTTGGTCATTCATTTCATCTGAAAATTTCTGGGTAATGCATTCTGTCGCTGCTTCGATTGCTTGGGCGTCTGGGTTAGAGGAAGAAACAATTTCTCCAAAATATTTTTTGAACCGCAGAGATAATCCCTTCATTCGAATCCTGCCATGAGTTACTCGAATCGAAGATTCCAGTAATTGTGTTTTTCCGACGTCTCTCTGATGCCCTCAAATGAAAGTAGGATGTGTTTTTGTCGCCCAGCTTCAACCACCAGTCGGCCCTTGCACGTTGCTTCCAGTAGATTTCTTTTTTAGTTTCTAATTTTGCAATTTCTTCCTGGAGATGTTGAATCCTTCCCCAATCTGAATTCGGTTGAGCTTCCTCCAAAAGATCATCTAAGCACCTCTGATTTGAAGCAATATTTTTCCCAATTGCCCCAAATTTTTTGTTGTTCCACTCTCTCAAGGAAGTGAGACAATCCCGAAGTTTTCTATTCATGTCCGTGGGATCTCCATTGCTGCTCGTGTGTCCAATTTTGATTAATGATTCTGGTGCACCCCTCATCTAAAGCCCAAAAGATTTCAAAGTGTCTCCTTTTGCCATGATTCTCTAATCCCGTGTCTATGAAGCCCGGATCCTTCTTCTCTATGTGTATGAGCAGCATGCGATGGCCAGATGTGAAGAGGCCTAATGTTTCAGACCAAGCCCATTTGAAGAAGTGCCTCCAAGAAGCTGTAGCCACTGCCCGATCCAGTTTCTCCTTGATGAAGCCTTCCTCTTCTCTTTTATTATACCAGGTGAAGAACGGGCCTTTGCAAGGGAGACCCTCAAGTGCACAGTACTCAAGGGTTTGTCTAAAATGGTCTAATCTAGCTTCACATTTTGAGTTTCCCCCTACTTTTTTCGAATGCATTAGAGTCTCATTAAAATCTCCCACCACTAACCATGGGTGATTAGAATTATCACACAGCCGTTTTAATAATTCTCATGATTGGTGTCTCAAAACTAAATTTGGGTTACCGTGAAAACTCGTGAATCTCCATATAAAACCATTATTTTTCATGATTATCGCTTCTATATGGCCCATCGAATAGGATTTGATGTTGAACGAAGCAGCCTCATTCCAAAATAATGCCAGACCTCCTTTAAGCCCATCTCTCTCGACAATCAAGCCATTATTAAAGCCCAGCTTCTTTTTTAGTTTCTCTGCATCATAATAGTTTAGCTTAGTTTCCATTAGAAATATTTAGGCATTTACTTTGCACTATTCCATGCAAAGCAGTGAATGCCTGAGATTTAACCAAACCCGGGCATTCCAACTCAAGATTTTCATGGGGCATAACGAGCCTGATCCTCGGCACTTGTTGCGTGATTGAAAATAATCGAATCATGTTCCTCAGCCTGGTTAATAATTCGGCCAAGCTTGTTGTGCGGTTGATTTATTTCCTCTATGCATGTTCCTGTATCATCCAATTTTCGTTTGGAGAGTCATAGACATATTTGATAAAAAGGGTAGAAGTGTCGTTTGGGCTATGAAGTCCACGTTTCCTTTTAACTCTTTTCCACTTGGCATCTTTGCTTCCTCCACGTGAGTGAGAGGGAATGGTATCCATTCCTTCATATTGAATACGGGTTCCCTTCAAGGGATTTAAGAAGTATCGTGAATGTGGGGGGATATTTTGAGTGGGGACATCATATCTTCTATCTTTTCTTACCCTTTTTTGAGTCTTTCCCCTAGCATGCATGTCATCATGACCCTCACCCATAGGCCACCTGCTCCATTTTTTGTCCACATCTTTGTTCTTTGTTCACGAACACCGGAGTTCTCTTAACCGTGAGAATTATGGTAACCACATAGTATAATGAGAATTATGACATGTTTAGTTCATTTCATGTTATGGCAACCACATAGTATTAGTGTTTACTCACTCCTAGTATGTCTTTACTCACTAGCATGTGGAGAAACTGTTTCTTCTTTTTTATCAAATACTATGGATAGTCGGACATAATAAATTTCGGCTAAATCTTAGGTTTACTATATAGATTAGAGACAAATAGTAAGTTTAGATAAGTTTAATCCCAACAAACACTTAAGAGAATTTAAACTCATATGAGAAATGCAAATAAGTGAATAATTAAACTATTTTAATTGAAATTACTTTAGTATCTCTCTTACTCAAATAGTTTGTATTTAGCTCATTTCTTTAGTATACATCTTTTTCAAATCGTCAATCTAAACGAGAGTCATTTCAACCTGTTTGTTTCTTCGACCCAAATCGACATGTGACTCGCCCAACCGATGACTTGTCCTGACCCCTGTCTCACTCAACCCCATCTCCCCGACCTGACCCAGACCCCGGCTCCCCAGCCTAAGGGTTAGGGTCAAAGTTGATGTCGTGGTCGAGGTCGAGGTCTGAGTCAGTGTCAAGGTCGGGTCGGGATGATCAAGGAGTCATGTCCCTGACCCGAACTCATGATCTCAGGTCCCCGGCCCGATCGGACTCCCCGACCCATCCCGACTGAACCTGGATCCTCAATTAGTCCTGAACCTGTGTCACTGACCCGAATCCTCGACCCACCCCGTGTCTCTCACCTGACTCCACGGCGAGTCCTGACTCGACTCGTGGCCCTGACCCGAACTCCTGACCTCGGGAAAAGCATCACCTAAAGTGTGACGCTCCGATCCCCGAAGGTTAAACATACGTGTAATTTCATAATTTTGAAATCTCCAATTCGAAACAAACCCTAATTTTGAAAAAATTCCCAAATTGAAAATTTGTAATTTACCATGATGGGAAAAACCCTGACCTTAAATAGCGGAAGCATTAAACTTATCCATGATGGGAATCTTAATCATAAAATAGCGGTAGTGATAAAGTGTCTTAAATGCATAATTAATAAAACCTCGAAAAACTGAATTATATTCTGAAACAAAGTCAAAATTTGAAATCCATAATTCATGAAACGTTCATTCATCATAGTTCGTAGAAAATCATATCATAAAATAAACTACTTGAATAACCAAGTTTAACAGAAAATGTTTTCCTAAGTTTTTAATCAAATCATAAACTGAAAACATAAATTCATCTGATCTAACTGGTTATGGCAGTCTCCCACTCATGTTGCTCGCCATCACCACCTGCATCATAATTAACTGTGGGGGAATGCGTATTTTAAAATACTTAGTAAGAAAACTCACATAATAACATGCATCCACATGTCATAAATGCAATCATGACATAACATAACTGAACTTGACATATAACATAAATGAAATAAAGTAACGTGCTTGATCATGACATGACTTAACATAGCACGCAGATAACACGTGTCTCAGATAGAATCATTTAACAATCTTAATCATATCTTGGCTTGTCATATCCTCTAGTTAATAACCTAATCAGAACTGATCACACGTTAACTGAAACACATCATGACGAATTGGGCGATGAAACAGATGACACACATCGGACGACGAAACAGATGACACTCATTGGGAGACAGAACAGATGGCACTCATAGGTGATGAAAAAATTGAACAGATGGCACCTCATGAGTGACGGAAAACATTTACAGATGTCACTCAATGAATGACCAAAACATGAATAGATGACACCCTATGTGTGACGAAAGCATGAACAGATGACACCCATTCGTTTAACAGAACATAACGTGAACAGTCCTAATTCCTTGTTAACTAAAGATCATGCTTAAGTTCATATTTTGCTTAATTATCACTTGAATGAATTAACCTCATAATTTGCAGAATCCAACGTATGAAAAAAATTAAGAGGGGGAGAGAAACAGTGAGGGAATCTGAGAGGGGAAGAGAGAGAGACAGGGATGAAGAGAGAAGTAGAGAGAGACAGAGATAGAGAAAGAAACAGAAGGCGAGAGAAAGGGAAACAGAGGGAAGGGGAAAGGGGGTCTCGGTGATAAGCCACCTGTGATGGCAGAAGCAAAGGGAAAAAGAGAGAGAGAGAGAGAGAGAGAGAGAGAGAGAGAAGAAGGATGCATAGAGAGGGATGTAGAGAGAAATAGAGAAAGATAGAGATAGAGAGAGGGATGTAGAGAGAAACAGAGAAAAACAGAGATAGAGAGAGAGAAACATAGGGCGAGAGAAAGGAAACAGAGGGAAGGGGGAAGAGGGCCTCGGTGATAAACCACCAGTGATGACATAAGCAAAGGGAGACAGAAAGAGAGAGAGAGAGAGAGAGAGAGAGAGAGAGAAAGAGAGAGAGAGAGAGAGAACGAGAAGAGAAAAACAGAGAGGGGAAGAAACATGGAGAGGAAGATGAAGCAAGGACGAGAGAGAGAGAGAGAGAGAGAGAGAGAGACAAAAACAGAGAGAGAAAGAGATTAAAGAAAGAGAAGAAGATTACCCAAATTCAATTAGAGAGAGACCAACCGAAGGAGAAGAGTTGCTGGCTGCAGGTGGCTGCGAGGGGGAGAAGATGGCTGCGAGAGAAGAAATTGTTTTGGAATATATATATGTATATATAATAGGTTAAAAGTTGGTTTAGGGTGTATATGCATGTAGTAAGTGAAATTCCATTGAGGGTTGAGATTACTTGATCAAGGATAAAATATGGTTAGGGTAATACTAGGGTATATATAAGCATATGGTGTGAGTGAGCTAAAATTTTATAATATATTTTAAAATTCTTTTAAAATTGAATAATTGAAATTTAAACTAAACCATATAACATTAAAATTATTTTACCAAAATTACAAATAATCACTTTTTTAAATCAAATTTTAAAAGCATTTTATCTTTGAAATCAATTTTACAAAAATACCCATTTACGAAGAGTTGGGATATTACATTCTCCCCTCCTAAAAAAAACTTTCGTTCTCGAAAGGAAGATGCCACCTTTTTTTTAAAACACTAGAAATAACAAAAAAGAATCCAAAACTCAATCAACGGTAAAACACAAAACACACGACACAAATGAACAAAAAAAATCAATGATCAATCAACGAGAAGATTGAATGCCCAAAATCAAAATGTATACCAATAAAAACTGCATTTTAATCGCCTGCTTCCTGATGTGTCAAAGCGAATGCCTTTCCTTTATTCTTATTGATTATTGTGCTATCGTTCTGACCTTGTTTGTTCAACGGACAATCCTTGAGATAATGTCTACTTTTCCCACACTTAAAGCAAGCATTAATCTTCCATAATACTGTCCGACGTGGCTTTTGTTGCAAGTGACGCAAACAGGATGAGAATTTCTAGCTTGCTTCTTTGCATCTCGTTGTTCAAAATGGTCGTCATGAAGCTTCCTTTTCTCTTGCGACGAGCGATCAGTCCGTGACAGCTCTCTTGGTGGAAGATTCTGCTCCATTAACAACGCTGCTTCAACCACCACTGCATAAGTGGTATGCTTGTGTGTGACACAGAAACCTTTATCCCTGGACGAAGTCCCCTTTCGAACGTGTGAGCTTTCTTGATCTCGCTATCAACGTAATGTGTGGCGTAGCGAGATAATTCCTCGAACTTCCTCTCATAATCAGCAACAGTTCTATTACCTTGCACCAGCCTAAGAAATTCGGCCTCCTTGCTCGCTCTGACGGTGATCGAAAAATACTTCTCGAAAAACAGCTCCTTAAACCGATCCCAAGTCACCGGATTATGCACAACATCATGAGCTCTTTGTGTGAGCTCCCACCATTTTTTGAGCTTCTCGCGTTAGCATAAAAGTTGCACAAACAACTTTTTGAATCTTAGAACACATCATAAATTGAAAGATCTGCTCCAATCTCACAATTTAATCATCAGCTAACAATGGATCAGATGAAAGACCGTCAAATTCAGGCGGGTTCAGCCTCCTGAAGGTGTGGATCAGCTACACGTTGACTGTTGTCATCTGTTGCAGTTGTTGTAGTTGAGGTGGGTGAGTCATCGCTATCTGCCTCAACAACTCCAAAAATTCTTAAAACAATTCGATCATGGTTGTCGAAGGGTTCGCAGCAAGATCAACCGGTGCATGATTGTTATTTCTCGTAGGGGGAGCCATTACCCTACTACCCACCAAAATTTAAGACTTACCAAAAGCCTAATCTTATTGCACAAATATAACATATACGTAACAAATATGTCATAATGAAACTAAATCATGTCATACTGAATCAATAATTAAAACATACATATCATGCGTACCTGACTTGTAAGGTGATAGAGGAGCCGAGTAGGTGATAGAGGAGCCGAGTAGGTGATAGAGGAGCCGAGTAGGTGACATGTCATAATTTTCACTATGAAAAGTCTACAGAATCTAAAACCATTACTTTGATACCAAACTATGATGCCCCGATCCTCGAGGGTTAAACATACGTGTAATTTCATAATTTTAAAATCTCCAATTCGAAACAAACCCTAATTTTGAGAAAATTTCCAAATTGAAAATTCGTAATTTACCATGATGGGAAAAGCCCTGACCTTAAATAGCGGAAGCATTAAACTTATCCATGATTGGAATCTTAATCATAAAATAGCGGTAGTGATAAAGTGTCTTAAATATATAATTAATAAAACCTCAAAAAACTGAATTATATTCTGAAATAAAGTCAAAACTTGAAATCCATAATTCATGAAACGTTCACTCATCATAGTTCGTAGAAAATCATATCGTAAAATAAACTACTTGAATAACCAAGTTTAACAGAAAATGTTTTCCTAAGTTTTTAATCAAATCATAAACTGAAAACATAAATTTATCGGATCTAACTGGTTATGGCAGTCTCCCACTCATGTTGCTCGCCATCACCACCTGCATCATAATTAACTGTGGGGGAATGAGTATTTTAAAATACTTAGTAAGAAAACTCACATAATAACATGCATCCACATGTCATAAATGCAATCATGACATAACATAACTGAACTTGACATATAACATAAATGAAATAAAGTAACGTGCTTGATCATGACATGACTTAACATAGCACGCAGATAACACGTGTCTCAGACAGAATCATTTAACAATCTTAATCATATCTTGGCTTGTCATATCATCTAGTTAACAACCTAATCAAAACTGATCACACGTTTACTGAAACATATCATGACGAAATGGGCGAGGAAACAGATGGCACACATCGGGCGATGAAACAGATGACACTCATTGGGAGACAGAACATATGGCATTATAGGTGGCAAAAAAAGTGAACAGATGGCACCTCATGAGTGACGGAAAACATTTACAGATGTCACTCAATGAATGACCAAAACATGAATAGATGACACCCTATGTGTGACGAAAGCATGAACATATGACACTCATTCGTTTAACAGAACATAACGTGAACAGTCCTGGTTCCTTGTTAACTAAAGATCATGCTTAAGTTCATATTTTGCTTAATTATCACTTGAATGAATTAACCTCATAACTTACAGAATTCAACGTATGACAAAAATTAATCATATAATGCATACTGATACATATAACAGAATCAAACATGATAACATACTACGCAAAATCAGTCATATTCAGATATTTATCTCATGATAATCACATTAATAACTGAACAGAAATCAATTACCAAAGTGTTAACCAAATATAATAATTATCAAAAAATAGTTAAACAGATAACAAATACATGATACAATTATAACATCATAGTCACATCGTTATATAAGTTAATTTACCCAAACATATTTATGAAAGTAACATGCTTATAGATAAATAAAGCTGATGAGAATAGCACATGTAAATTCACTTACACAAGCATTTATATATTTATCACACATAGGTCACGTTACGATATAATTTCACTTACACAAATCATATACATTTATAACAACGGGAGTCACATCATCATGTAAGCCCACTTAACCTGAAGCAGAGGAATGAATTGAACAATTAATGACCTGAAATGCCAAAAAATATAATCACTAAATTGTTTTGAAATAAAATAATATAAACACATTTTTAATATCATAAAATAGAAAATACAAATTTAATTAAAATAGTGCAGAACGGTCAGAACGAGGTCGGAAAATAATATAACGGGTCCAAAGTCAAAAGATAAAGCTTTGGGTCAAATGGTTCAGACCGGACTGGTTTGGACCAATTCGGTTCGATTTTATCTGATGGACCAGTTCAGACCGGTCCGAATAGGCTGAACCGGTTCGGTTCATGATGAATCGGTTCAGGGCCGAGCAACTGGTTGCAAAACCAGTTGTAGAACAGAAAACATGAGAAACAGGTAGGGGAAGAGAGAGAGAAAACGAGAAGGAGAGAGAACAAAGAGGGGAAGAGAAACAGTGAGGGAAACTGAGAGGGGAAGAGAGAGGGATGAAGAGAGAAATAGAGAGAGACAGAGATAGAGAAAGAAACAGAAGGCGAGAGAAAGGGAAACAGAGGGAAGGGGAAAATGGGTCTCAGTGATAAACCATCAGTGATGGCAGAAGAAAAAGGAGAGAGAGAGAAGAAGGATGCAGAGAGAGGGATGTTGAGAGAAGCATAGATAGAGAGAGAAACAGAGGGCGAGAGAAAGGAAACAGAGGGAAGGGGAAATGGGGCCTCGGTGGTAACCCACCAGTGATGACAAAAGCAAAGGGGGGGGAGAGAGAGAGAGAGAGAGAGAGAGAGAGAGAGAGAGAGAATGATGCATAAAGAGTCAGAAAGAGAGAGAAAATGAGAGAGAGAGAAAGAGAATGAGAAGAGAAAAACATAGAGGGGAAGAAACAGGGAGAGGAAGACGAAGCAATGACGAAAGAGAGACAAAAACAGAGAGAGCAATAGATTAAAGAAAGAGAAGAAGATTATCCAAATTCAATTAGAGAGAGACCAACCGAAGGAGAAGAGTTGTTGGCTGCAGGTGGCTGCGCGGGGGAAGAGAGGCTGCGAAGGGGAGAAGAGGGCTATGAGAGAAGAAATTGTTTTGGAGTATATATAATAGGTTAAAGGTTTGTTTAGAGTGTATATGCATGTAGTGTGAGTGAAATTCAATTGAGGGTTGAGATTGCTTGATCAAGGATAAAATAGGGTTAGGATAATACTAGAGTATACATAAGTAAATGGTGTGAGTGAGTTCAAATTTTTTAATATATTTTAAAAATCTTTTAAAATTGAATAATTGAAATTTAAACTAAACCATATAAAATTAAAATTATTTTACCAAAATTACAAATAATCACTTTTTAAAATTAAATTTTAAAATCATTTTATCTTTGAAATCAATTTTATAAAAATGCCCATTTACGAAGAGTCGGGATATTACACAAAGAATCAATAATTGCATCGCTGCCACCACTCTAGTTCAAAGCAACACGGTTTCTTTCTCATTTCATGAATTTATCTTGAAGAAGCGAGATATGTTTGTGTAGTTTTTAAAAAAGATGGGGTAATTTTGGACATGTGAAAAAATTAAAAGAATTTTAAGTTAAAAAGCTAGATTAGTTGAGTTTAAAGCTTATTAGCTTTTAGCCTAAATAAACTGTTAGCTTATTTCAATAAACTGTGCCAAACACCCTCTTAAAAATAAGCTATATATTTATTTAAGTTATAAGCCATAAGCTGCAGCTTATAAGCTAAGTCAAACATGACTTTGGTCAATTGGTTCATTTCATTTCATTTTTCAAGTTATGAGGAGAGTAAGGTATTATGAGATTAATTTTTTGAAAAAAAGTATAATGAGAATTATGACATGTTTAGTTCATTTCATGTTATGGTAACCACATAGTATTAGTATGCCTTTACTCACTACTGGTACATACCGTGTGGAGGAACTGTTTCTTCTTTTTTGTCAAATAATAGGGATAAACTCACATAATAAATTTCGGCTAAAGCTTAGGTTTACTATATAGATTAGAGATAAATAATAAATTTAGATAAATATAGTTCCAACAAACAGTTATGAGAACTCAAACTCATATGAGAAATGAATTAGGTGAGAGTTCAAATCTTGTTACGAAATCACATGTTTGTTGATACAAATTACTTACTTCATTTCTCATTTTGAGAATACAAATTCATACGCATACAAAGCTTGTATGGTTCATAATTCACAAATTAATTTTAATAGCTGCGAGAGCAAGTAAAAATGTTTATTTATTTGATAATAGTATGTTTACTACATGTTTTTTTTTAATAATTTTAAGAAACAATTGAAATCAATATGTACCGGACAAAACAGATAAATTTTAAAAACAGAGAGATTAAAGCTCATAGAAGAACCAAAGGGGCTTAAATTTTCTTCCACTCTCGCATCAGAAGGATGAATGACTAACGAAAGAATAATGATATTTTTTAGTACATTGATGTCAGGCTCTAGCTTAAATTAATGATGAACTTAAGGAGGAACTGAAAATGATAATTTTGTTTATGCATCATGATGAGTCTGTGTTACGGTACCAAGAAGACATCAATAATGAATGTGATTAGGATCATGTAGAAATGATGAATCTGTTGGTTCTGATCTTAAAAGGAAAATGATGAGCTGTAGAAATGATAAACCTTTCTAGTTCTGATATTTTATTTGAAGGAAAAATTCTGTTTGTTTACAATGAGGAAGGATGTATATATACAAATGATTCTAACGGTTGCCTATGATCTCCTATGATTCCAACGGATGCCTACTTGAAGCCTGAAATCATTTTTTACCAGAAATGGGTAGATACCCACTGTGTTTGGTGAAAGTCTCTGTTCTGCTTCCCTCTTTTGCCTATGATGAAGATTTTCTTCTGAGGCTGCAGCTTTTCTTTCTTCAACACTCCCCCTCAAGTTGGGTTCATATAGGTTGATCAAGCCTAACTTGTCAAGTATTCTTTGGAGGTTATTTTTGTCAAGGGCTTTGGTGAAGATGTCGACTAGCTGGTCTTCACTACGTACAAAGGGAATGATGATTTCTCCAGACTGTACTTTCTCTCTTATGAAATGATAGTCCACTTCAATATGTTTGGTTCTCTCGTGTAAAACGGGGTTCATTGCAATATGACGTGCTGCTTGGTTGTCACAGTGCATCTCTATCGGTTTTCTTATCTCAACCTTCATGTCTTGAAGGAGATGTCTAATCCATGTGAGTTCGCTAGCAGTGGAGGTCATGGCTCTGTATTCTGTCTCTGCACTTGACCTTGCTACAACAGTTTGTTTCTTGCTCTTTCAGGTCACTAAATTCCCACCTACAAAGACACATAAGCCAGTTGTAGATTTTCTATCGTAACTACCTGCCCAATCAGCGTCAGTGTATCCAACAACGGAGTTTGCCCCGGTTCTCTTCATTCATATCCCTTGGCCGGGTGTTCCTTTAAGGTATCTGAGTATCTTTTCTGCAGCTGCCTGATGATTTGTGCAGGGTGCGTGCATGAATTGACTGATAATGCTAACTGCAAAAGTGATATCTGGTCTTGTGACCGTTAGATAAATTAGTTTTTCTACTAGTCTCTGATATTGGCCTATATCAATTATTGGTTTACTATCATTCAGTCCTATTTTCATGTTGGTTTCCATTGGTGTGCTAGTAGGTTTTGCCCCTATCATGCCTGTTTCTTTTAACAAGTCTAAGATATATTTTCTTTGAGAAAGAAACAATCCCTTTTTCGAGTGAGCTATTTCTATCCCTAGGAAGTACTTCAGTTTTCCTAGATCTTTAATATCAAACTCTCCTTTTAGAAATTCTTGAACACTCCATATTTCATCGTGGTTATTTCCGGTGATGATAATGTCATCTACGTAGACTAAAATGATGGTGGAGGAGTTGTTCGTGTGTTTGACGAACATAGATGAGTTAGCCGTGCTTTTGACGAAGTTAATCTTTAAAAGAGACAGGCTTAATTTTCCATACCATGCCCTTGGTAACTGTTTCAGGCCGTAGATAGCCTTCTTTAATCTACATACCAGAGATGGGTGCGTTGCTTTCTCGTGTCCTGGAGGTAGGGACATATATACTTCTTCTTCCAGATTTCCTTGGAGAAATGCGTTTTTTACATCCATTTGATATAGTTCCTAGCTGAGGTTGGTGACAACGGATAGTAGCACTCGGATTGTGTTCATTTTTGCCACTGGAGTGAACGTCTCCTGGTAATCCACTCCATATGTCTGAGTAAAGCCTTTGGCAACTAGTCGGGCTTTATATCTCTCGATAGTGCCGTTGCTGTTGTATTTGGACTTGTAGACCCATTTACATCCTACGGGTTTCTTCCCGTTGGGTAGTGAGATTATATCCCAAGTTTCATTTTTTCCAAGGCTAGGAGTTCTTCATTCATCGCCTTTCTCCATTTAGGGTCGAGTTGGGCTTCTTGATAGGTCTTTGGCTCAACTGTTTCATCAATTTTTTCCAAGTATGCCCTGTGGATGTTAGAGATTTTATCATAAAATAGGAAATTTTGGATAGGGTATAGAACCTGATGGGACACGTAGTCCTTTAATATTGCTGGGGGTTGAGTTTGCCTTGTTGATCTTCTTATAATTACTGCTTCATCAGTGACAACTGCCTCATCAGTTGCTCCCCCTGAGGTAGTTGTTTCAGACGCGGTTGATGTGGTATCCTGTTCCTGTCTTATGATATCAGAGGAAATAATACTGTTAGGTAGCGGAAACGTTTGATGGTGGTTATGATTGTCGGAGTCCTTTGGGTAATAGGATTCTAGTTCTAAAAATTATACATCGCGTGAGATGTAGAGTTTATGGTTTATTGGGTTGTAGCATTTATCAAGTAGGGTTTTGACTGAGGTTTTGTCCAATTTATCAAGTTTTGGAATGTGTACGTAGCATGTACATCCGAATACTCGTATGTGATCAAGATTAATTTCCCTACCCTTGAGAATTTCTAGAGGGCCTTTCAGATGCAATTTTACACTGGGTAATCGATTGATAATGTACGTTGCTGTGAGTATTGCATCCGACCAGTATCTTTTGGGTACGTTATTTTGGAGGAGGAGAGCCCTAGTCTTTTCAAGAAGGTGTCGGTTTTTACGTTCTGAGACACTGTTTTGTTGTGGGGTGTGGATACAAGTGGTTTGATGTCGTATACGCTTTTGTTTAAAGAACTCAAAAAAGGTGTTGTTAGTATACTCGGTTCCATTGTCAGACCTAAAGATTTTTATGGTTGTTTCAAATTGAGTTTCGACTAAATTGTTGAACTCTTGAAAACGACTGAAGACTTCATTTTTTGATTTCAAAAGATATAACCATGTGGTGCGAGAGAAATCATCAATAAATGTAACAAAATATTTGAATTTATTATATGAGTCAACTGGGGCAGGTCCCCAAACATCAGAATGAATTAATTCAAAACATCATTTTGTCGTACTATTAGATAGTGGAAAGGGTAACCTGGTTTGTTTTGAGAGTTTGCAGATTGAGCAACTGTTAGAGTCTGAATTACAACCAAGTAATTTGTTTAGGATTTTGTCGGAGGGATGACCGAATATCCAATGTAATATTTTATTTTTTTGTACTGTACTGGAGGTGGCCAGACATGTTTTGTCAGTATCTTCTAAGTAGTACAGACCGTTTCTAAATTTCCCTTCACCAATCTTCCTCCCGGTGACTCGATCCTGAAAAATTACTTTGTCAGGTGAAAAGGTAACATTGCAGTTTAAGTCTTTGGTTATTTTACTGACGGATAGAAGATTGGAGTTAAACTTGGGTAGAAAAAGTACGTTGTTAATGGTTTTTGTGAAGAGTGTGGTCGACCCTGTGCCAAAAATTGGAACTTTATTTCCATTGGCTACCGTCACGTGTTGTGGTTTTTCTAATTTAGTGAGACTGTGTAGATTTTTTGTGTTATAAGTCATGTGGTCAGAGGCACCAGAGTCTATTATCCAGTGTTCTAAGTTGTGACAAAAATTTGCAGATTTAGAAAAATAATTGACAGTATTGCAAATGGATGAACCTGAGGTATCGCGCAAAAATTCTCTGAATTGTTTGAGCAGTGTAGTCATTTGTGCGTTGTTGTCTGGGTGCAGGTCTGCTCTAATGGATCCGGATCGATCTATTTCTTCCATTCAGTCGGGTCGGTACCCATTACCCGAACCGGGTCCATCTATCTTGTGTGCCCTGCGGTCTGGGTCGGGTCCTGACCCATGACCCGCTCCGCTGAAACCCTCGGTATAAAAGGGGAAAGTTTTCGCGGAGCCTCCTCGCTCGTCACTTTTCGCGCAGCTCCCTCGCTCGTTCTGGAACTTTCTCTGGTTCTGTCGGAGATGAGGGTGCAGGTTCCAGCATCGGTCGTGGGTGTGCCCTTCCTTTCGGCAGTGGCTGCATTTCACCTGCTCGCCTGGTTGTCCGCGGTGTCTTCCCTCTTCCTTAGGGTTAGGGTTTCGGAGGAAGCCGCGGGTCGCCATGGCTAGTGCCTCCGCCTTGTCATCTCTGGTACTCATTACTCGTCGCCTGGTTTCTTCTCCTTAAACCATGGCTGAGACTGTGGCAAAGGTTGGCTTCTCTGTCGACATCAAGATCTAAGCTCGGAATGCTTCGTAGCTTGAGTCGAGAGCCGTCAAGAAGTGGAAACCCATATCCTGCTCAGCCCGTTCTTGGAGTTCCTTCAGGTCAGTGGTCATCGGTCTTAGGGTTTCAAGTTCTTTGAACTTAGATTTTAAAAACCCGGTTAGCTCCGGTACTGATCTGTCCCCCTGTTTTGCTTGGAATATCTCTCGTTTAAGTTCAAAGATTTGCGCAAAATTGTTTTGTTCACAGTAGTTGCTCCGGATTTCTTCCCAGAGTTCCTGTCCTGTTTCACAAAAACAAAAAATTTCACTGAGTTTTGGGTCTATTGAATTAGTTATCCAGGTCATTACCTGGCTATCCATGATGTCCCATTCCTCTGAGTTTCGGTCTGGTCTTGGCTTACTGCCGTCCACGAAACCCAGTCTGCCTCTTCCTTTCAGGCTCACCCGAGCCACCCTGGCCCACGGTATGTAGTTGTGGCCAGTGAGCAGGATGGAGGTTAGTCTGGGATTGTGTCATGGTGGTGAAGCTGGCCGGAGGTTGATGGTTCTGGCATATGTGTTGGTTCTCAGAATCACTGCTCTGATACCATGTAGAAATGATGAACCATGTTGGTTCTGATCTTAAAAGGAAAATGATGAGCTGTAGAAATGATGAACCTTTCTGGTTCTGATCTTTTATTTGAAGGAAAAATTCTGTTTGTTTACAATGAGGAATGATGTATATATACAAATGATTCTAACGGTTGCCTATGATCTCCTATGATTCCAACGGATGCCTACTTGAAGTCTGAAATCGTTTTTTACTAGAAATGGTTAGACACCCACTGTGTTTGGTGAAAGTCTCTGTTCTGCTTCCCTCTTTTGCCTATGATGAAGATTTTCTTCTGAGGTTGCAGCTTTTCTTTCTTCAACAGATAATCTAATAATGGATCACTCTGGTATTGTTTATGTAACCCATATTAAAGAATAAATGGAGACTAGATAAAGAAATGATGGAACTAATCATATTTTGTACCTTTGAGATTCTTTTTTGTGAGTATGCTATGCCTTCCCTTCGTCTTTCTTTTCTCTCTCTCTATCTTGCGTAAGGGAGCTGATTCCCAACACAGAGAAGGCACAAGGAATTCAAAGACGTAGAATCAATGGTTTAAGTTCTTATCCAAGATCTGATATAAAATATGTGATGTTGATTAAACATATGATGAGATTGATAAGAGATATTTTATGTGATCTATTCATAATCCACCATATGAGGAAGGTTTTATATAGTGTGGTGATGATAGTTAAGTGACATGATAAAACTCTGACTTAGGGTGATACGGAATTGAGTTCTTTAAATCGGTAAAGTTAACATGTTCTTATAAAATTTTTTAGAAGGTCACGTTTAAAAAAAATAGATCGTAAAGATATAACACAGGTTATGATATATTATTATTCTCTGATTGTTTTCAATAAATTGCTAGGTGATTCTTTTACTGTCATTTATGAATTGGTCTTGAACGAGTGGAGTTTGATTTAGTTCCTCGTTAACTCTCCTACCCTTAATTTCTCTTCTTTACTATTAGAGCCGAGTATTACGCGAAGGGGGTGGGATGGAAAAAGTGAACTTGAGCCAGAGAAGTGAGGGCCACATACCCAAAAGACAAACCGCAAGCTGTCACTCGCACTTTCCCCTGTTTCGTTACTTTTGCATTTATTCAGCACTGTTCTTATAGGAGATTGGGCCCAACTTTCCTCAACAAAAGTCAAACTTTATGAAATTCATGCTAAATATGATTCAACTTCCCTCGTCTTGTTGAAGATGGAAAATCATTTTCAATATCCAGACTGTTAATCTTCATTATAAATGTTCAAATCAATCTGTTAAATGGGACTTGACTCATCCTTGTACACTTCTCTCAATAATCAATGCATATGAGGATGCAAATTCTTTCTTAAAAGATGAGAGAATTTATTCAATATAAGTCATCAAAATGGACGGTTTAAATGAAAAAATGTTAAAGACAAAAAAATGAATAACTTTTTATTAGAGATATGATCTGAATCGTTCAGATCTAAGTGAACGATTTAGATCTATGAACCAATATGAAGTGATCTGTTTCCTACATACCATGGATCATGTATGAATTTAAGTGAGATTATGAGAAATTATTTTGACAGTATCTCATTATCTGGATCATCTTCAATTCGTCAAAGTGAGATAATGTTTTGTCTGATTTAAGTTATTAGATCAAATCCTAGCAATTGAGAACAATTGATATGAGTCATGTACTTTTTGTTTTCAATAACTTTTTATGAATATAACCAATCTTTCTTTACATAAAAAATAGGTATTTTCGTCATCTGCTATAATTTATTTTAATTACATTGATACCTCATTTAGTACGAATAAGTTTTTAATTTTATTTTATCCACAAATAAATAAATTCATAATGTTTTCTCAAAATACTCTCACAACTTGCCTTTTTTGTAAAAAAAAACTATACTAATAGTTCACTATTATTTATCATATTCTGATTTTATTTCCTTACATAATATAATTCACCTATATTAGTGTTTGAGAATATGATTTTCTTAAAAAAAAATACAATTTGAGTGGGGTTTATGGAAAATACTTGTATTTATATAGAGTTATATTTATAGATAAAATGAAACTAGATGGATTATCCGTGTGAGTTCCAAATTTAGAAGGATGCATCCGCATAATTAAAGCAAATTACAGGGACATTAATTTTTTTTATGGTTGAGTTATTATATTCTGTATCTATTACGTTCAGTTAGAGAGTGATTTTGAAATCACCTTCATACACTAAAAACATACCATTTTGCCAGACTTCAACTTTAAAAAGGACTGGTTTATCAGGGTCCCAAATTTTGTCATTATATTATTGGAACTTATAATAAAGAAGTTCCTTGTTGGGCACTCGCCTATTGTTTGAATCCAATTTACTATCACATTTTTTAACTAATTTACTATCACATTTATATGTCTTTAAAAAACCCCTCTAATTTTCATCTATACTACACGTTACGTGATTGAGTATGTTTTAGAGTGATTTTATCTAAAAGAATCATTCCATTAAATATCACTAATTTAATATTCACTATATTTTTTCAATAAATTGGACTGATTTAAGGAAAAAATATATTATATCTAATCATATACTGAAAAAGCCTTCGCAACGTCCATATATTAAATACGAGGAAAATATCATTAATTTTATTAGTAGTTATTTTATATTTATCGATATTTGATGCACTAATATACTTTGAATTATATTATTTTGTATTTCAAAAATAATATGAAACAATTAACTATGTGCTTTTTGGAGCTTCCAGCTACCAACAAGTCAAGCTGAAACATTTTGTGATATAGTTGTGATTTAAACTCATAAA
The DNA here is from genome assembly GCA_003255025.1 of Datisca glomerata. Classification (NCBI taxonomy): domain Eukaryota; kingdom Viridiplantae; phylum Streptophyta; class Magnoliopsida; order Cucurbitales; family Datiscaceae; genus Datisca; species Datisca glomerata. The sequence continues at coordinate 2,395,635 of QANY01012303.1, forward strand.
ATATAGGGACACATAGAATATGTTGGAATGATGTCCCGTATCATTTAGATTTGTCTATTCTGTACTACTTATAAGGTCTTAGTACCACTCTCCTTAACACTTAGATTTTAAAGAGTGATCGGGCTAAGCTTTTCAACTGAAAAAAAATAAAAACAGAGATATAGAGTGACCTGCCAATTATGTCCAAGACAACAAATGAGGAAACACATAAAAGCGCAGTCCACCACCGATTCGCTGTCAAAATACTAGAGGCTCCAGAAGCTTAGACAAACCTGCAACAGTATCCCCTCACTAAAGATATAAGAGCAGACCACTTACATCATTCTTTTCCCAAGCAGGATTCCATCTCCATGGGACAAAACGAGATTTAGAATGAATGAGTTAGACGACGTAGGAGAAGTCCGAATCTAACCAATTCTTACTCCAACTCAAAGAACCGCATTCAAAAGAGCATATATAGCCGCCGCTATCTCATCCAAGAAATCCCAAAAGGATTAACACACATAATAATTCTTTTGTTTTCAACCATATGCTGTACTATAAAACCTTTCAACAGTACATAAATTGAGAATTTTCAGGAGTGTTTGGTTGCTAGTGCACCTAGGCGTCTTGAATTGGCTTAAAGCTGATCCATTCTCAATATAATACTCTAATATCTTCTTGAAAGTCCCTCTCTCCACAACACATAGCTCCAAAGGTCCAATTGAGTTGGTTCTCCTCGACACCACGTATCCGTGATCTACAAAAGAAGCGTCCATTTCCCGGCAACATTCGCTTAGAACATCTTCCTCTACCACTTCCCCTTTGATTTCCCAGTAGATTATGTAGTGACCAGGTTGGTGTACTACATCAGCATGGCTAGTGAAGTCAACTAATTCGGCATTAGTTTTGCTGATCAGAAGTTCAGACCCTTTTTCTACTACTAATTGGAGATCTTTCTCTGTGTTTTTGTCAATGTTTATGGTTAGTATTAGTTTCCTTCTGCATATGAAATTCAATTTTGGTGTCTCATTGTGAAAGCCAGCCACCTCTACTACATCCCCTAACCTGTACCTATAAAGCCCTGAAAAATTAAATTAATTAAGCCATTAATTAGATTAATTCTTTATAAGAAATAACTGATCTCTTCTCACGTTATATTTGATTTATTGTTGACATTTTTTATAGGTCTTCTTTTCATTCCATGTATGGTTAATGAATGTTTTCTTAGTTTTCAAAATATTTAATTATTAGGGGTAATTTACGAATTCTAAAAATAATTTTAATCATATTGTCCAAAAACTTAAATGTGTCATTCATCATTTATTTTAAATTCATTAATATGCAATTTTAAAGCTTATGATGGAGGACAATGAAGAAATTTTAGAAGTACCTCCATTTTTCTTTCCCTTATATTTCTTTATTTATATATAATATATAGACCTGCGTAAGAAAGTGGGGTTTAGAAGTACCTCCATTCAAGCTAATGAAGAAGACAAAGAAAGTGAAAATGTGTGTACGGTACATATCATAGATAGATATAAGTATCAATAATCGAGAAAGGGATTAAATATGTCCATCAAATCATCGACAATTCAAGCGTGGGTCAAATCGAATGCTTAATTAGCTTGTCGGAGAAAATAGAGCGATGGTGAATGGCACAATGGGAATTATAATTGAGTCAACTCGCTAATATAGCGTAGAACATATATGATGAACTACACGTTATAATGGAAAAAAGAAAAACACTCACATGAGCCTAAAAGTTCCATTAAAGATTAGTTAATAAAGTAAATTAATTTCAATTATAAGAAAAGCTAAAGGAAGTTTTTAATCTCTTGAAAATTTGAGAAGATGCTAGGAAGAGACTAGAAATTTTTTGTTTGCTAAGACCCTTATTTTTGTAATTATTTGTTCTCCTCGTAAGGGATGCCTTTTGTAGTTGTAGTTGTGTGTATTGTATTTTTTCTTAGTTATAAAATTTACTTTTAATAAAAAAAATTGAAATTATTTAAAAGGGGTAAAAAATATTTCAAATTTAAGAAATAAATAAAGAAAGTCAATCTTTTGAAAAACTAAAACTAAAATTAGGGTAAAATTTTACCCTTTAAAATTTACAATTACTGTCATTTAGGGTTAATTAAGTTTCTTCCCTTAAACATTGTTAAGCTGGTTCACGTGACCCCACCGTTTAAAAATATACAATTAAAGGGATTCTTATATTTGATATCATTAAGCACATGCAAGTTACTGATCTAACGAAAGCTCTTAACAACGATTAACGGGGAAAATAAATTAACTACAATCTGAAACTTTAGTGTCTAAAGTTTAACAAAAAGAAAATAAACCTTACCTAGTGACAAAAATTGACAGAAAATTATACTCTAATAAAGAGTTAATTTGTCTTTTACCCAGTTAAACAACATAGGGCAGTTGGTAATTAAAAAAAGAAAAGAAAAGCAGATGGAATAACTAACCTGTACATGTGGTGAGGACAATCTCATACTCTTGTCCAAGCTTGACTTGGGATAATGGGATAGGTTCACCTTCTAAGAAATCATCAATGGCTCCTGAAATGCTGCTACAATAATCTTGCTTATGTCTATAAAGTGGAATAAACTCAAAGTAAGAGAAAGTAGGTATGACTGCAAAAGTAGCATTTTCTGGTGGTAAACATGGATCCACATTAACCCCAATCCAACTCTCAGTTGATCCATAGTCAGCACTCACCAATGCCAGATCCCCAGCATAATGCCTTAGCTTTTTCAAGTATGGTTGCATTGATCCTGTCATTATTGAATACACGTACTTCACATTTGGCCACAGTTTAGGAATCAAACCAAACCAGTTTTTTCTCTCCAGCTCTTCACAACACTCTTCAACTCTCTTAGCCAAAACTGGGTTAGGACATTTGATAATGTTCAAGACAGCCTCTTGAAGTTTGGGTAAATTGATGATTTTTGGACAAAGTGTGCCTTGTTTTATGTCATTACACATGTCTCTCCAAGATTCTTCAAATGTGGAGACTGCTTGGACAAGGCTATAAGCAAAGGTGGAAGTAACAAGCTCTACTTGGTCAGAGAAAAAGAGGCCAAGTAGGAGATGACAATATGTGGATTGCTTATAATCTCCACTTGAAATCACCTCTTCTGGGCTGCAGGTGAATAGCTTTGTTTTTTGTTGTTTGATTTTGAATTCTTCACTTGCAAAGTAGTGGGTTGTGGCTGTTCCTGCTGTTAGTCCTCCTTTTGTCTTGAATGTTTTGCTGCTGTATATAAACTCCAGAATCCTTCCTCCTTCCCTTGTTGGATAAACCCTATATTTAATCAACAGAAAATTTATGGAATATCTATTACAAATATTAGGGAAACTTAGTTTCTAAATTGTTTTTTTAGAATTACTTGTACCTGGATCTATAGGCTGCTGCCAACCTGAAAATCTGAAGAGTAGTTTGGGCACTATGGTTTGTAAACGGTACATACTTCTGCCTTCCTTCAGTGGTGCCAGAACTATGAAAACAAAAAAGAAAAGAAGAAGAAGAAAAGAAGAGTTATATTATATACTATCATTTGATAATGAGATTGAGTTGAAACATATATTATATTGAACTATACATCTTATGTCACCCAAAAAAGGAGATAATAAATTATATGTTGAATATATAATTGTTTTCCCTGAAGTGTATAAAACAAGATCCTGGTGGGGTTTCTTTTTCAAATTTTTTTTAAAAGAACACATTTGTACCTTAGAGAAAGAGTTGATATGGGTTGTTGAGTAAGTAAAGGAGTAGTGTCTCCATCTGCAATTCTTTGAATAAAAGGCTCTAAATCTGCATGAGAAACAAGTGGTACTAAGGAAGTGAAAACAGCTTCTATTGCATTGTCTTGATCACCCTCTTGGATGTTCATCATCTCATCACCTAACCATTTCTTCAAATACTCCACCCCATTATTCATCTCAAGAATCCGATGCAGCGTCTCCGTTTGAGCTCGTCCCGCATTTTTTGACACGCGCTCAAACCATCCGATGATGTCGGATTCATGGTAACCATCAATCTTTTTATTAGGCTCCATTCAGGAAGGTAAACTAACTAGTTGGTTCTCTAGTATATATCAGAGAGTGAATAATTAATAAAACAACAACAAAAAAGAGAAGGTTGTTAAGGAAAGGTGTAGAAGAAGAACAAGAGGGAGCCCACAAATTGGAATTATATATCTAGAGATAATGAGCAATAATCTAATATGTCTAGAGGCTTGACCCTCATTTTGAAAAAACTCCACACGAAAACTTTCTTAAATGCTATAGAGAAGCTCCAAAATCTTTAAAGTGGTACGATAGTTTTTAAACCACATACACTATATGGTCCTGTCATTTTTGAGAGATAGAGATAGAGAGTGTCAACATTTCTTAGATGAAATGTTGTTTGTAGAGATATGTCTAAACTATACGGTCACGGGGGGCCTGAAATCCACCAGTCTTTGATTGCTCGCCACCTAATTCAATTTCCCTCCAATTTTATGAGCCCAACAACAGGGTTGTTAGATTACAGTGCCGATCCAGTACCAGTATCTCATATGTACTATGCCAACTCAAATTATGTTAAAAAAATATTATATAGTGATATAGTGGTGCTCAACATCATTATAACTTAATAGCATATGTCATACTTTAGATGTGAAAACTGTAAATGGAAGGATAAAAATAAAATTTATATTAAAAATGTATTAGTGATCATAAACTATATATATTGACACGTCAGAACGGTATTGAACATTACCGTTCTACTTAACGCTTGTTATTGAACAGGCATGAATTCCTTACGAGGCCACGAGTACAAGGGGAGGCCAATCAGGAGAAGGCACTCAACTCGCTACCGTGGTAAAATGGGAAATATTGATCACGACCGTTGATTTGATCAGATGGTTGAAGTTAGGTTGATTGTTAATATTGATAAACTCAGTCTTATATTGATAAACTCGATTTTAGGAGAATATTCTAATAATCTCATTTTTTATGAGATTTGATTAGATTTTGTAATCTGTGGAGAGCCTATAAATGGAAGTCAATTGTAAACTAAAAGAGATGAATACAAAAGAAAAAAGCAATAACTCATATTATTCTGGTTAATTCTCTCTCTCTCTCTAATTTAATCAGTTCTTTATTTTCGAGTGTAATAATTTTTCCTTTACATTTTGATGCTTTCATTGAAAGCTGAGAATTAACTCGAAATTATAGTCCAAAATACCTCGCACCGGATCACATGCTGCACGAAAACGAGAACCGATGCCAACGCTGTCATCAATCCAACAAATCCACCTGCACAGCCCACAGGAGTACAAGACATGATCCAGACTATCCTGACTAGGATCCAGACTATCCAGACAAACTATTACTTGTTACCGAAGCCTGTTATGTGGCTAACTTTACTTTTTCGTGGATTGTGGACTCTACTGTCACTAACCATATTTGTTGTTCCTTGCAGGGGGTTCGGGGAAAACATAGGGTTTAACTAAGGCAAGTTCAGCTTCCGTTGGGGGAATGAAGAACTAGTATCGATAGTATCAGTTGGAATTATTAAACTGTTATTTGAGAATATTTATTTGGTTTTACGTGATGTTTATTATGTCTCGATTTTTGAGAAAAATCTCATTTCAGCAGCTAATTTATTGAGCAAGAATTTTCTTTAGTTTACGTGATTGCTTAATTACTACTACACACATGATAAACAACTTATTCTATGTAAAACCAAAAGTTCCAATGATATGTGAAGCTGAAGTAAATACTGATTTACAAAGTGACAGTAAAATGTTGAAGTCTGACTCAATCGAACTCTATTGGATATGGTTAGATCGATGATGAGTTACTCATCCCTCCCAGATTCATTTTAGGGCTATACCTTGGAAAAAATGGCATATATTCTGAACCAAGTTCCATAAAAAACAGTACCTAGTACACCATATGAAAGATGGAGTGGACGAAAGTTGTCCGTAAACCACCTTAGGATATGGGGATGCCCAACATACGTATTGAAATCGAAGATAGACAAGTTGGCCAATCGATCAGAAATATAATTGTTTGTAGGATATCCTAAGGAATAAAATGATGTCTTTTATAGTCACACCGACAAGAAAACATTCATGAGCATCAATGCACATTTTCTTGAAGAGGACTACATAAGAAGTGTGAAGATGAAAAGCACACTTGTGCTAGATGAATTTTTGAGTGGAAGGACACCGAGTCACAAATCAAGACTTGTTCTTAATTTAATAATGGAAGAACCACAACAGGAGTTGGAGCCTCGATGTAGTGGGAGGGTTATGAGACAACCTGACATGTACATGTCTTATGGAGATCCATTGACAGCAGTCTCAAATAAGGATCATGATGAGCCTATTTCCTAGTCACATGCAATGGCTGGTCTTGAAGCAAACCTATGGCAAGACGTCATGAACGTCGAGATATAATCGATGCACTCAAATGAATTATGGAAGCTTGTAGATCCTTCTAAAGGGGTAAAACCCAGGGTGTAATTGGATTTATAAGAAGAAGAGAGACCCGGATGGGAATGATGAGACATTTAAAGTTAGGTTTGTAGCCAATGGTTACACACAAAAAGAAGGTATTGACTATGAGGATACCTTTTCATCGGTGGCCATACTTAAATCCATCCGAATCCTCCTATCCATTACTGCTATCCTTGATTATGAAATCTTGCAGATGGACGTCAACACTATTTTTCTGAATGACAATATTTAAGAGTGCATTTATATGGCTCAACCAGATGGGTTCATGGAGAAAGGCCAAGAGGGCAGGTTTGTGAACTGCTGAAGTCCATTTATGAACTCAAGCAAGTGTCCCGTGGAATATCAGATTCGATGAAACTGCCAAGAACTTTGATTTTGAGCAGTTAGTAGACGAGCCCTGTGTGTATAAGCTCATACATGAAGGGAATGTGGTTTTGTACATGAAGAAGAATAGTCAATTGACACTATTTCAGGCATCTTATATTGATAAGGTGATTGATCGCTTCAGTGTGCAATATCAGTGTTCATTCTAGGAGATCCACATCATGATCGGTGTTCATCCTAAATGGTGGACCAGTGGTATGGAGAAGTATCAAGAAATTATGCAGTGCTGATTCCACCATGGAAGCTGAGTATGTGGCGGCTTGTGAAATTACAAAGGAGACTGTCTAGCTTAGAAAGTTCCTAAAGGCTCTAGAAGTCATTCCAGATGCTGACAAATTCAAGACACTTTATTTTGACAATAGTGGTGTATAACAAACTCGAAGGAACCAAGAAACCACAAAAGATACAAACACACAGAGTGGAAGTACCACCTCATCAAAAAGATAGTTCAGCAAGGAGATGTTCAAGTAACACACATATCGACGGTCAATAACTTGGCACATATACTCATGAAGACTTTAAACAATAAAGTCTTTGATGATCATCTAGAGGGCATGAGGATATGAGATTGTACACGCTTACTTTAATCCAAGTGAGAGATAGTTGGAATTATATCCATCAAGTAGGGTGTAATAACTATATATGAGTAAAAAATTATTTCTTTGACATTTATATATCACTGAATTTTATGAATAAATAAAGGTTTTCTTTAATTAAAGTGTGTTTGTAACTTACTTAAGTCCTGAAACTATTATCAATGTAAGAAGAGTAAAGATCGAGCAGTCTTCCAGACAATTTTTTCTAAGATAGTTCAGAATGTTGTTTGTAGTCTTAGGATCGACTAGGCAATCGAATCCAATTATGACTGTTAGGTTAAACCAAAGGATGTCGATTTCGGGGCATGAGAGTGGAGACTCTAACGGTTGACTTAAACATGTTATGAAACATGTTGAATATACCGGTAACCAATTAGTTTAGAGCAAAACCATTTATCTAGCTCTAAATCTAATTGTTACACCTTAAGGGTATTATTGTAATTATCTTAAACCTGAAGTGAGTATGAAACTTGACTTTGATATGCCAAAGGAGTGAGTTCGAATTATCTGACAATACCTTGGATGTTGGGACTGTGATTCAACTATGTTGGGGTCGCGTGATTCACAGATATGAAATTCGTGGTAATATTGTAAATGAAATAATATCATCTTATGCTTTATTGATGGATGTTTAAAAAATTATTCAGGCCTGGTACTCCATGACATGAGTTATTGAATAAGACATAGTGATCTGTATGAGACGACACTTCACTGATATGTCTTTCTTATTAATAGTAAAAAATGAGTTAAAGATATAATAACTAGATGGGTAAAATGGTAATTTTATATCTCACTCTTTTTACAGATATTCATGAAGGATAATATCATAAAATATTATGTGGACCGTGAAATATAAGTATTTATTTATACTAACAGAAAAATGTAGCGCGCATGAATCGAAAGTTCTATCGATATCAGACCTATATTGGAGTCATACGATGTCATGATTAAAAAGGTCAAAAATTTATGGAGATAAATTAGACGGGTATTTGAATATCATAACTTTATTCATGTCGATCCATTCGGTCTCAGGAGTAGCTCATAAGGACAAGAATGAGAAACAACGACAGTTGGACAAAAAATGTGTTTTGGAGCAATGTACACTTGTCGAGCCCCATATGAGATGGGTGTCATCACTAAATTAGTGAAGAGCAAAATTAATGTTCAAATTAATTATTTTGTTATTTTCTAATTATTGAATAATTAGTAAATGAAACAAAATAATTAATTAATTGATAAGAATCAATTTAATTCATCAATTTGGACTAATGAATCTGGACACAATTTTGGCTCTAGGAGAGATGTGAAAATCGCACATCTCAGTGCAGGGAGAGCAAATATTTTGACTTTATCATATAAGCGATTAACATCCTTAACACTATCGCGAACCTTATCCCTAAGTGTGTTTATCAGAGCAGAAAAAAGTTTCTCTCTCTAGAATACACAGTGGCTGCCGATTTACACAGTAGGGGACGAGAAAAATTATGTTTTCTCTCTCAATCATTGTTTTGAGAGCCCACGCGTTGACACATCGACACTCGAGGCAAACCTTCCAATCAGATTGTCTAGTTCTTCTTCTTCTTGCTCTGTGTCAGTAGAAACAGAAGTGCTTGAAAAGGTAAAAGTAGGGACTGAACGTAAGGAAGGAATGAGGATACCTCATAGTAAATGAGATGATGATGATAGAGCAGACGTTGATGCGACGAGAGCTGAAGGGGGAACAAAATCAACGTTCACCTTTCTCCTCGGATGAAGGAGTTTGTACCACCTCCATTCTAGGCAACGATAAGCAGCAATTATCTTTTCGTTGAATGCACTTTATGCAAAAGGTTTCTTGTTTTTCTTATAATTTGCAAAAGGAGATTCGTTAGTAAACAGAGAAATGACAAAAATGTAAGAGAAATAAATTAAAGAAATATTGAGGAACTGGAACTCTGACAACTTACTAAAAATTACCCACTTCCTGGGAATTATCCAGCAACCATCACCGCCCCACTTCCCGCCAATTAAAATAATATCTCATTTCTAACCTTTATCTCTCTTCAGGATCTCGGTTATCAATGGCCTTCTCTTTTCTGACGGGCGAGGGGCAAGGTAGTAGCTCTCGTCTCCGCGTTTGATTATATAATGGTACCAAAGTTCATCTACTCCTAAATCTAAATTAGATCTCCTATTCATCCTCAAAGCAACGAAGCACCCTATATGAACTCTAGATAAACTGAGAAGGGGCAAGACCGAAGGTGGAGAAAAACTCTTGGAAGAAAAGAGAAAATGGGAGTTTAAGGTCTAATGCTATGTACAATGGACTAAGGGTGATTTGGTATGAAGATCTACATGGAATTCTGGTAGCTCTACTTTCTCCTAGCGCACAAAGAACGTCAGGAGGAAAAGCTTCTTGGTGAGAAGCCAAAAACTGCCTGAATTCCTCATCTTCCATTACTTTGTACAAATAAGAGAAAGATCCATGGGGAAGATGAAGAAGAAGATGATCAGAAACTTACGAGATCAGAATGGAAGAATGATGAAAAAATGAAGAGAATGGGTTTTAAGTAGACCGCGGACGCCAAAGAACATTAGGAACAAATTCGTAAAATTTTAAAATGGGAGAATCAAAGAGACGTTTGCAGGTACGCGACCGGTCATGAAAAGGCGTGACTGACAGGGGCAGAAAAGTGAACTGTTGTGACCAGTAACGAATGAAAGAGTGACAGTTGACAAGAAATGGGACATACCTTGCCAAAATCAGAGATCGAACACTGTGCCATGCGTTCCCGAGAATGAGAAGCCATATCGACAGAAAGGGATAATGGCATCACTATTGACAACGGGTAAAAGAAGTGTCACCATGAGATCAAGCGTGCATCAAAAGGCGTGAACTGACGACTAAACAAATGGGTCATGATGGGAAAGAATAAATGATGCAAAACTTCTTTCAAAATGTTTTTTGGTGTAATATTGCATATTGGTCTCACTATGTTACACCAAATACAATAAAGGTAAATGAACGGGCATGGATTTCTTACTCGGCCACGAGTGCAAGGGGAGGCCAATCAGGAGAAGACACTTAACTCGCCACTGTGGCAGAACGAGAAAGATTGATCACGACTCGTTGAATTGATCAGATGGTTGAAATTAGTTTGATTGTTAATATTGATAAACTCAATCTTATATTGATCAAGTCGATTTTAGGAGAATATTCTAATAATCTCATTTTTATGAGATTTGATTAGATTTTGTAATCAATGAAGAGTTTATAAATAGAGGTCAATTATAAACTAAAATAGATAAAATACAAAGGAAAGTAGCAATTACTCATATTGTTCTAGTTAATTCTCTCTATTTATTTTATTTAATTCTTTATTTTCAAGTGTGGAGAATTTTTCTCCACAGTTATGTTATATTAAAATAATGGAGGCGAAAAAGTAAATAATTGTCCCATTTATGTATATTGGGGCCTCAGAGATTTCTTGAATATTCTAAAAGAGTTTTCTAGTTCACAGAGAATGGCAAACTCTGAACTACATTTAATTGAATGGACCCAGAGATCTCTTAAAAACAGACAACTTTTTATCATTTATGTGTGATTCAGATTTATTTGTATAATCTGTAATAATTCTCTAATCTTGTTGGGGTCGTTTTATTCATGCGTCACTATCTTAGCTTTAAATGTTAATTACTAATGAGAATACATCTATATTATGTATAAAAATATAAAAGTAGGATAAATAGTTTTAGACAATATTATCTTTAATTATTTTTAAAATTTGTTACATTATCTTTACAATATATTTATTATCTCAATTATAAAAAGTTTTTTAACCATTTTATATTTATTAATTCAATTATTCATATGAAAAGTATTTTTTACTATTTTATTTATATTATCATCTTCAAATAGGTTTCTCCTCTTTTTAACCCAAAATTTTAAAAGACTAATTATAGGCAAAAAAATAAGCCTCACATTAACCTAATAATTAGTTAGTTAATATTTTGTTGTTGTTATTTTTATGTGTTTACTAATCTGACGAGCACTAAAAAGAAAATGTCATTGAGTGGAAGAAATCTAGGAATTCTATAACTACTTATCTTATCTTACTATATATATATAAAAGTTAGTGAAAAATATTTTTAGACAACTTTATCCTCACAATATCCTCACATTGTCATTAAAGTTTCAAAACCTAATATTAGATGACATCATAGTAATTAACTTTTTTAATTATTAATTAATGTAATGGTCAATGTCTTTTTATTTTTGAGTTAGATACTTAATTATTATTTTTATGTTACATTTTACAATAGAAATTATAATTAGTGTAGCAATATAATTACATAATATATAACAATAGTACATAGTGAATGAAAAAGAGATCTTAAATAAGTTTGATGAAAAAGAAAAACAATTGAGACCGAGTAAAATGCATTAATTTACATATTAAACTGATTTTTATGCATTTATAACTTTTAATTATTTTAATTATCTTAAATATTTTTCAACCTTAAGAAAATAGCTACTGTGGTCTTATAAATTTTTATAATTCTATATTAATGGTTTGGCTTAAATAAAAAAATATGTCAATTTTCATAGTAGTTATCGAAACTCTACCATTTTTTGGTACTTGAATTAAAAAAAGAATGGATTGTATAGTTTTATAATAGTTTTATTTGTTGAGCTACCATCTAATTTTATCAGCACAAAACTAATCTACTTCCTATATTCTAATTTTATATATTTTACAATAGTAATATTTATAAATGAACGATTACATTATCTACACTTTTTTATTTTTAAAATTAACCTCACAAGGAAAATACTTTTGTTAAGAAAAAATAAGTTTACATATAGTAATTATATTTGTTATATATACTGTATATATAAAATATATTATAAAATTACACAGGCATATATTATATGTACTGTGTATATTATATAAACTAGTAAAAGCTGGAACCTGGTGCGCGTGGCGAGGAATTTATCTTCTACGTGAAAGTTTATTTTTTTTTTCAAAAATCATGTCAGTGGACTATTTTTTTTATTCTTTATACTTATGGTCATTTTTATGATTTGTTTTAGAAGTTGACTATATATTAACATTATTGTCTCGCTTAGTGTGCTTTCAAAGGATTTAGATCATTCTTCAGCATGGGCCTCTTCTACAAAAGCTTAACAAGTGAGATCACATTCATCTATTTTCTTTTGGGGTTTTATGCAGAACTAACAACTACTTAGAAATGGTGAACTGTATATATTAAAAAAATAAAAAATGACTAAAGATAAATTAAAAAAATTGCCATCCTAACTTCCAAAAAAACAAAAATTTGGCGTCAAAAACCGTTCCCTACACACGCCAGTGAAATTTTGATTTTTTATCCACAAAGTTTATATAATATAAACTGTATATATTAAATATACTATAAAAATCACACACACTATATGTGTATATATATGTATATATATAGTACTAAAATTTGGAACAAATGGTGCGTGTGGATGGAAATATTTATTACACGTGAAAGACTGATTGTTTTTCAATAATCGTGTCAGTTGACTATGTTTGAGGTTTTTTACACTTGTAGCCATTATGATTTTTTTAAAAGTTTACTATTTATGAATATTACTTATTTAGAAACTTAATATAAAATTAGACAACTAATTTCATAATTATCAAACTAAGGTTTATGGGTCCATAAACAAAAACAAATATCTTCATATTATATCTTTTACTATCATTTAATAAATTTTTAATAAATTGCGTTTTCTTTTCATTAGGGAGCTTCCTTCGGGAAATCTTCACCCTGTGAGCCGTTTTTCTTGTTTTGGTACAAGCTTTTTTCTAGACAACTAATTTCATAATTATCAAACTAAGGTTTATGGGTCCATAAACAAAAAACAAATATCTTCATATTATATCTTTTACTATCATTTAATAAATTTTTAAAAAATTACGTTTTCTTTTCATTAGGGAGCTTCCCTCGGGAGGTCTTCTCCCTGTGAGCCGTTTTTCTTGTTTTGGTACAAGCTTTTTTCTTCCCTTAGTGGAAGGTGTTTTTCGATTGTTTTGTTCTGATGGGTGCTATTCTGAATGGCTGAGGATGAATTTTTAATCCAGTGGAAGGAGCTTTCACTTACGGTCGAAAAAGATAAGGATTTTGTTATTCACCATGAAGTAATTAAAGCTGAAGAAAATCTATAAATAGTGAACCATGTTGTTAATAGTAATATATAAAATAGAACACATGTCGTCTAAAGATAAGTCTATGTGGCATTTACATGGAATAACGTTTATCGGTGCATGATAATGAAAAAATAACGCTTGTAAAGGACGCTCCTATTTTATAACGATGGCGGTCCCATTATATGAAATTAGGTGTTAAATGTTGTACTTCGTCTTCGAGTTTAGTTACAAATATTCGAAGGTCTTTTCTTGCCTGAGAACAATCTGGAGGCTGTGGTCTGGTAAGATTAAGATAATGTTTGCTACACCAGGATGGGAAAATCTCTTTGAAGGATGTAGCCACCTTACGAGTCTTGGAAGTGCCTTTTTTATGCCGCACCAGGAGAACCCCAAGCGCGGCTCCCCATACCACTCCGAGGGGGATCCCTGGAGGTGGCCCTTCATACCGCAACGGGGGATCCTTGGGCACGACTTCCCATGCTGCCTATGGGGAACCCCGGACGCGGCTTCCCATGCTGCCCATGGGGAACCCCGGGCGCGGCTTCCCATGCTGTCATGGGGAAACCCCAGGGGCGGCTCCAACCCCGGGGGAACCCCATACGGGGTTTTCTATGTTACGTTGTTTTATGGATGTGACACATTTTAGGCATGGTGTCACGTTTTTAGTGCGTGACAAATTTTTGAGTGTGACTCTTACTGGTGTCAGATCTTTTTGGACACGCGTTTGACATGTGGTTGTAAAGGATGTGCATGTGGTCCCCACTTGACCCGTCTATAAAAAGGTGTTCCTAGCACCATTATTGAGGCAATCACTTCTCATCAATCCTGAGATCAAACACTGAAAATATTCTCTCATCGAGTTTCTCACCTTCCTTAGAGTCTTAAATGCATTTGTCACATTCCGACGGCTACCTAAGGTTGCTTGTCCTTCAGCCTCCGACCACCAACTCCCACGTTCCTAGACATACTTGGCATAGACTAGATCACTCATACACACATCACCCTAAACTCCTAAAAATTTATGGCGACTCCACTAGGGAGTGATCTGTCTACCACCTTTTTCTTTCTTCGAGTATGGCTGGACGTAGTCGAATCACGAGAGCTTCTTCTCATTTGGAAGGAGAGAATGTCAACCCAATTATTGAGAACCATGACATGGAAGATGCTACTTCCAGACAGAGAATCAACCTCCCCGTCGTTACTACTGCTACAATGACGACGACTAAGCAGACTAACACCATTAGAGAGCTCCAGGCCTCTAGTGTTGAGATTTGTACCCTTCTGAGAACGCTAACCGCTCTCCTCGCGGGTGCTCAGAACCCCCCTCCACCACCGTCTGTGGCTCATATTGTCCCTCCTTACATGGTAAACCAGACTGACGCCGATAGACAGATTCCAGCTGTAAATCCTGGGGGCTCGTCCGGGTCAAGAACGGAAAACAATGACCAAAATGTGGATCACTCGAGTAACCCTACCAATGTTATCATTCCACCAACAACATTCCCTGCAGCCTTCACACGTCCCACACTGGCACATGACATCTCGATCAACGACACTGACACCGGTCCATTCGTTTCCAAAGAGTCATTGTAAAAGATGTTGGAAATGGAGCGCGTCAGGGCCTTTCTAAGTGATACGATAGTGGAATTTCGCCCCTTTACCCATGTGAGCTAGCCATGAGGCCATACCCATCTGATTATGTGCCTCTGAAGTTTCGCAAGTATAATGGGAATGAAGGATGTGCCAGAGAGCACATTGTGCATTTTATTGATGACTTGGGCCTATACGAATGTGATGAGACCATGAGGGTGAGAGAGTTCTCGAAGTCACTTATTGAATGAGCGTACACTTGGTACACCAACTTGGCACCAAGATCAATCTAGAGTTGACCGCACATGGTCTCAACCTTCATGACCAAGTTTTTCGTGTCTGATGAAAAATGAGCATAGTTGGCGCGCGAGCCTCAGAGGAAGGACGATGATCTAATGACTTTTACCAAACGGTTCAATGAAAAGGCGCTCGACTGTCATGAGGAATAAAAGGAGGAGGCGCTCATAAAGATGTGCATATGTGGGATGCTTAAGGAGTACATGGGGCATCTGGAGAACTTGGACATTACTACATTTTCTCATCTCAACGTTGTTGTTCAACGCACCAACACTTTAGTGCCCGAGCCGAAGGCCACATAATAGGTAGAGCGTGGGGGGTGTGCATGAAAACCCGCAAGATACGCACCCCAATTAGCAATGGCGTAACCTCATGGGTGAGGTGCTAAATGCAACAGGAGTGAGAGGGATGCTCCGCCGCCTTTCCCCTGCCCTATAGACAAAGTAGAGGCGCTATTAGATGTCTGGGTCAAGGATAAGGTCGTACAGAGGTCTGGGCGGATTAATTGCCCACGAGAGAGGAACGAGACTCAGATCAGTATTGTAGCTTCCACTAGAGAAACCTCACATGTAACAAAGGACACATGACTTTGAGACAGATTTTCCATGATAAACTCAAGACGGGGGAAATAATTACTAAAGATTAAATGTCGTGGTGAACCAACCATTCCCACTCCATGCTTAATGTGAATATGATTAGTGTGATATGAGGTCCTTCTTCATCACGAGGGACCGTGGTGGATGAAGAGGAAGAAGATGAAGGCGTTCATATGGAGACAGATGCCGCCTTCATAGAATCGTTGCTATGAATGTGGGTTTGCAAAAACTTTTTTGACATGTTGGAAATGGACCAGGAGGCACGTTGCCAAGTGAATGTCTCTGAGCAGAGCAAGGTAATGGGACAGTGTTACTTCTCTCAACCGCTATTAGGAAGGATAAGAAGGAATGAAGAAGGTACCATCACTTTTACCAATACGGACCGCATGGTTAGGAGAGTAGGGCATAACCGCCCTCTGTATGTCGAGGCATTGGTCATTGGGATGCCAGTCATGAAGGCCCTCATTGATAATGGGTCCAGGATTAACGTAATATCACTCGCCACCTTTTGAGCTGCGCGTATACCTGAAAGAAGATTAGTTAAATAGCAGATTGTCATCACGAGTTTCTCATCATCACCCTTTAGAACGTTAGGGTATGTGAATGTTGACGTGCAAGTGGGACCAATCCGCACTACGAACTGTCTGCATGTCATCGAGTCTAAAACCATGATCATGAGTGTTTTCCCTCTACACTGCATCAATGCATCAAGTCCAGGTGGAAAGGGAAGGATATCGCCATTGCGCCACGAAAGCGCCGTTTAACGAAATAAAAGCACATCTGGTAGAGGCCATACTATTTGATGAGATTGCTTCTACTCGAACGACGGCCCCGTGAAGGATCACAACTGTCACTTTGGAGAAGTGGGAAGATAAATGCAGCAAGGCTAAGGTGATAGGGGCAACGAAGTAGTCACCCGGGTGACGCTGCTAAACAGCAAAAGGGCGTATCGATTGTAATGATGAGAGGGATTAGGGGAACACCTGATCCCCCCGACGGCGTGACACAGGAAATAATGCAGAGGAGGCATTCATGAAGCAGCAACGACTGGCCAATTGGACCTACATGTTGAGCTGCGAAGTGCCGGAAGAACCTCTAAAATTTATACCGTCGCCACCACCAGAGGAGTTAGCGGAAGTCTTCCTCGATGCGAAAGCAGCACAGAGACCTGTTTTCCTGGCGAAGGGTATATCTGAAGATCAAAGAGAGAGCCTACTGACCCTACTTCTGAAATTTTAGGACATTTTTGCGTGGTCATACACGGAGATGCCAGGGCAGGTTCCCACCCTTGTGACACATAAGTTGGGGGTTTCCGCAACGTGCAACCCCATCAAGCAGCCACCTCGACACTTTCGCCCTGAAGTAGAGTTGCAGATAAAGTCTGAGATCACTAAGCTTATGGAGGCCAAGTTCATAAGGTCGATAGATCACCCCACATGGCAGGCCAACATTGTACCGGTGAAGAAGGAGAACGGTCAGATATGGTGTTCTGTTGATTTCAGAGACTTGAACAAGGCATGCCTGAAAGACGATTTTCCACTGCCCAATGTAGTCGTCTTAGTAGATACCACAACAAAACATGATATTTTCTCATTGATGGATGGGTTCAGTGGGTACAACCAGATCATGATGGCTCTGGAAGACGCCAAGAAGACCATTTTTAGAACTCATTTAAGAAACTTTTACTATGCCGTGATGCCGTTCGAACTGAAAAACATCGGGGCTACCTACCAAAGGGAGATGATGGTGATCTTTCATGACATGATTCATGACTTCGTTGAAGACTATGTAGACGATTTGGTTGTTAAGTCTAAGGTAGCGGGCCTGCATCTCAAACACCTTAGGAGCATTTTTGAAAGATGTAGAAAGTACAAGCTCAAGATGAACCCATTAAAGTGCGCCTTCGGGGTACCTCACGTCACGTTTTTAGGGTTTATGTACATCAATGCGGTATAGACATTGAACAGTTAAAAGTGCAAGCCATCGGGGACATTCCACCGTCATAGATAGTGAAAGAGCTCAAATCTTTCTTGGGAAAAGTTTCATATGTACGACGTTTTATCCCTGCCTTGGCAGAGTCAGTCAGTGCGCTGCAACCACTTTTGAAATAGGGTTGCTAGCTCGAATAAGCATCAGAGCAGCAGAGGTGTTTCCAGTAGATCAAGGATATCCTACTCACATCCGCCACCATGGTACCGCCCCGAGGAGATCTACCATTTATTTTGTTCATTACGTCTACGACTAAGTCCATTAGAGCATTATTGGCTTAAGACTAAGTCCAGTTTACTACTTGAGTAGGATTTTTTTATGATGCAGAGTTGAGATACACACTTTAAGAGAAGCATTGTTTAGCACTTGTCTTCATCACTCAGAAGTTGCGGCATTAGCTGCTCGGTGATAAAATCCATCTGATGACCAAGTCTAACCCGATTCATTTTCTTTTGTCCAGGTAGGCTTTGAATGGGAGGCTCACTAGGTGGACGATGCTACTGAGCGAATTTGATATCACAATGATGATGCAGAAGACAGAGAAGAGCCAAGTTCTGGCAGATATATTAGCATAATTCCCGAATGGAGTGTCCGAGCCTTTGGATGAAACCATCCCACGGGAGTTCTAGGAGGTAAACCTTTGTGAAGAGGCAACGTGGGGGTTGACCTTCGATGGATTGTCAATGCATAACAGAGGTCCATGGATAGGCCATTGTTGCATAGATGCCTACAAAGGATGTGGTACTATTGGTCGAACATGAATGAAAAAGCCCTTGCACTCCAAAAGGATTGTCCGAAGTGCCCTAAGTCGCCTATCTAGCAGATAGAGTGTTACCCACGGACCCCGCATACACCATTAATATAAAAATAAGGAGCTCACGCTTGTTTCTTTTGATGGGAGAATTATTGTAAAGGGGGATAGATGATCTACTAGTGAAATGCCTTGGGCTCGAGGAACAACGCACTATTATGGAAGAGGTTCATAGAGGTGCCTGCAGGGAGACATTTGTACGAAGACGTTTGTACGAAGAATTACTACGAATAGGGTATTACTGGCCAACCATGGAGGTGGATTTGATGGAGTTTGCAAGGAAGTGTTATGCATGCCAAGTGTTAGGGAACACCATACACGCACATTCCGTGCCCTTGCACCCGGTGGAGTTCCCTTGGTCGTTTCATACTTAGGGGATGAATTTCTTAGGCTCGATCTCACTGGATCCAAAGGGAACATATTGATTCTAGCTGCTACAATTTGCTTCACCAAGTGGATTGAGGCTGTTGCATTGAAGAAAAAGACGGGTGAACAAGTCTACAACTTCATCAAAGAGAACATAATTTGTAGATTCAGATTGCCCGTGATGGTAATATCAGATAACGGCACTGCATTCACAAGCAAAGTGTGTCTCAACTATTTGAGAACTATAACATCCGCCATGACATATCCTCCCCCTACTACCCCAAGGGAAACGTGAAAGCAGAAGCGACCAACAAGATGTTGCTGAGGATCCTAAGTAGGATGGTTCATGAAGCTCAAGAAAACTGGCATGAGCTATTACCCTTAGCAGTTTGGGCATACAAAACGTCGAAGTATGCCCATACTCAGGCAACACCCTTCTTATTGGTGTACAAATGCGAAGCCATGATACTCGCATAGATGATGGTACCTTCCGCTAAACTATTTTCATCCACTGGGGTGGAGCAGGCCACACGCCTTGAAGACTTGGAGGCCTTAGATGAAAGAAGAGACAAGGCAGGGGAAAGCATCCAGGCATAGCAAGAGCGCATGAGTCACACGTATGAAGCTATTATAAAGCCTTAGACCTTTGTCGTGGGTGACTTAGTGTTGAAGGCGGTTGAGCACGTGATGAAAGGGATACATGCCAAGAAATTGGAGCCCAAGTGGGAAGGACCCTACGGGATCGCCTCTCTAGGCGACAGTGGGTACTGCCGACTGGCTAACCCTCAAACGCACCAAGTCATCCCAACAACTATCAACTTCAAGTACATTAAAAAATACTATACTTAATGTTACAATTTTCTTTAATATTCCTAGTTTGTAATATAGGTTATTCTTGAAATGCAATTAGGACTGTATGACATTTCAGCGAAGTTTTGTCTTTGAAACGCATGTAAGATGTTTCAGCGAAAGTAGGTAGGCCAAGGAAGCGATGTATAAAATATCCAAATATTAATGCAAGTTCCATCTTTCTTCGCTCTATCAAATATCAATGTCTAGTGAGAATTTAACCGTTGTTTCTATCCCCCAAAATGGAACTTAGCCATTGCAAAAAAAAGGAGGGAGGGCGCNTAACTCATTGTTGAAACACGTAATTAGAAAGGAATGATTTTCCCGTCATGTTATGGAAATTGTCTCAATTATCACTTATTTAGCAGAACGTGGCCACCATATAATGATTTAATTTATAACTCTTTTAGTCGATAATGATTGTGCTAAGATGTAAAATTCTAAGTATGAGTAAATGCACTTTGAAATAAAATAATAACATGCTTTTGTATTAATATCTTACAGATGTACAAGAATATAAGAAAAGGTGATACAAAAGTTATGGCTGGGGAAACAAATCAGGAGTAAGTTTGCACGAGATGATAGGGCAACGCTCCAGCATGACACGATGCTTACCTATCTTGACTTTAATGGCATTGAGCTCTGCCTCTACTCTAGCTATAATTGCCTCATTTTTCGCTATTTGTGCTTTAAAAGCTTCTACCTGATTAATTCTAAGGTGACGTCCATGAAGCCTTCTGCATGTGTGAATATGAGGACACAAACAGTCTAAGTTCAGTCCTATAGGGCGGAGGTCAAGCCAGAAACCCAACAAAAAAGCAAGAGCCTAAAGATCTGCATCCTGATGAGATGAGTGATCAATGCCAACATGGTGAGAGATGTCTGACGGATCAAGGACATTCCTCTCATGGTGTTAAAGCCTACACTGGGGTGCGACCGCTCTGCCCTATGGAAGTATGAGAGTATGATTTTGTCAACCATCATGCCATGAAACTCCCCAATTACCCCGAACAGTGGCAGGGTAAAAGACTCCAAATTAAAAGAAAAGTATTGGCCACTATTGGCGACCGAAGTATCTCCATCTGAACTCGTACGGTCCTCTGCAGTGCTATGAGCATCCTGAGAAGACTCTCAATGGGACTCCCTCTCGACCCTTGCCTTCTTTGCCGTCACTGGATGTGAAGAAGGCTCACCTCGAGGCATTGGTCGTGCCCCAATGGGAGGTCCAAAAATGTCAAAGTACATGGCCTCAAGGGTGAGGTCAATCCCGATATCATCCAGATCTTCCAAAGGAATATCAAGACCAACTGAGCGTTCACCCATGGATTCACGTTGCGGATTGGGAGACAAAAACTCCAGGATATTCGTGAAGATGTCGAGGGAACCCTGTTGAAAAGAAAAAGGAAGTTAGAAGTAACAAGGCGTATGTCACAAAGACAATCAATGAAGGTGCGTTTACCCTAGTGCAAACTTCAGGGATCGGAGCGCGTGTCTGTGAGGGCGCTGGAGCATTCAAGTCAGGGGTGACATCCACCTAAGGATTCGCCGCATTTTCCACACCCACGGTCCGGTCAATGGGCGTTGGCCTAAAAGTAGGCGAAAGAGGTACGATAAGGTCCTGAAAGAGTAAAATAACAAGTGTTAAAATATGGGAAAGGAAGAGCTAAAGTAAAATTGTATATAAAGACTGAAACAGACAAGTACGTTGCAAAAACTTCCACCTCGTGAAATACTGGCGAAACATCTGAAAGGTCAGGATTGGATCCCCTAGCACCGTTCGAAGCTCGAGAGTTCACAAATATACCCGACTCATGGACCTAAGAGAAGTATGACATAATAGTCGAATTAAATATATATGTAGAGAGAAAGATGGGTGATACAAATGCCTCGGAAACGCCTCTAGCCTGCTGCTGCAAGAGCATTTCACAGGCGTCACTAACCTCCCTCGAGGAGCTGCATGCCGCCTGTAAATTATATTTTTTCACTAATATTAAATCAGAATGCAAAAAGGTAGCGTGAAAAAAAAGGAAAAAGAAAGAAAATTGTTACTTAGCCGAGGTTGGTCGTCAGAGCTGATGAGGTTACCTCAGAATTTACACCGAGGTCGCTCCAAATCTCCTAGAGTTGAAGCATCGACATGCCTCTCTACCGGGACATCCCTCATCACTACTCTAAGACGTTGGTGTATCAGTGTAGATTTGAGCCTAGGGTTGGCTGCTGACCTGAAAAAGGATGTAGGAAGATTGGCTGAAGAATCAACCCAGGCAAGATCAGAATCACCCGACTGAGACATCTCGGCGGAAGTCTCATGACCAACGGCGGGAGCCTTCCTTTTCCTTTAGGGTACAGTTGGGGCTATCTGGCTCACTCTTCTGCTAGAAGGTGGTTTCATGGTCCGCAGCGTCAGGTCCCCTCTGTAAATATTTTCCTCTAGTAGATAAACATTGGGAGATTGAAGGTTTTGCGACCACAAGTCAGCCAAGGCCTTCTATTATCTCTTCATTATCGTCGTCGCGTTAGGCTTACGGATGGATTAGGGAACACGAAAAAATGACATAATGCTACTACGGGAATGCATCTCTACCATCCAATACTCAAAGGCTTCTCTGAATTGGATACATGGCCATCGCTCCGATGGAGCCACTCAGTTGCACTAGTAACAAGTGCTCAAAAATCCATTTAGCCCAGCCTCTCTCGCACGCTCAGTCACTATCGGGAGCGTCAATGGTTACAAAATAGCCAAAATAGTCACGTCAATATCGGAGAGCTGAAGGGGAGAACCATACATGCCTAAGTCAATGTCTTCCCAAAAAAGGGCCATAGGTCATCCTTAACGTAACCACCCGAACATAAGGTACATGGTCGTGACAAAATATACCCAAAGATGTCGATATCAGTAGAAAAAGATGGACGCTTCAAAAGTTTGTTACTATAGCACGCCCATTCCTGGGGTGGATAGACACAATCAATATCATACTAAGACCAAGAAGGGGCACACATTGGGAACAACTCCGAGATGAACATCTGTAAGAATGATAGATCAATATAAAAGTTGATCTTGTACCGACCCAAGTTCCTCTCGAGATCTTCATGAGGCTATCCAACATGTAATATAGATTCCCAAGATATTAGTGCTAAGGGGATACGACGACCTTTAGCAAGGCTAATGGCCATTGTGAAAACTCGTACACTGACCATATCATCGGGATGACCTACAAAGTGGAAAGATAAATGAAGAGACGACGTAACAGAAAAGTTCGAGACCCACCTAGTCAATGAGGCGAGTATGGTTAAATATATGTATAATTTTATAATTAAATGCATAAAGAAAGAGTGAGAAAGAAAGTACCTTGGAAGATGTATCGAGAAAGCCACATGGTCAAGAAAGTGGTTCAACCCTTTTGTCTCTGAATCCGGCACCCTCTCTAGCTTCCAGCGTCGAGTTCTTCTTGGGGGACTCCACGTCCTTGAAAAAATAGCACAACCACCCACCGAAATTTATCTTCTTGCTTAGGACACCCGCTGCATCGGGTTTATGAGAGTGTGATGAACCTTCATTGAGTAATTCAAGAATTTCCATTTCCTCAAGGGTTAAGGTGCTCTCAAACGGGTCTTGGTTGCCAAAAAATGGAAGACGAAAAAGCATGTGAACATCTTCTAAAGTAGGCGTGAACTTTCCCCAAGAAACAATAAAAGAGTGAGATTGCCTACTCCAACGGGTCACCAAAGTATCAATAACAGGTGAGCATATGTGAATGCTGAGACGCGAACAAACCCTTAAAGTTTCATATATCCCGGCCTCTTGTAGAGTTGTGATATATGTCTACTCAGATAGAATGTACTCGCACCACTCTGGCCAACCCATCAAGGATTTGGGGTGACCATCATACGTGATGCAGGATGAAGGGAAGTCACCGCGGGTTAGCCGTAGTAATTGAATCGAGACCGCTTCGAGGACTTCATAAATGTTGACCATTTCATTCTCCATCAATAGCGCGGACAACGATGACACAACTGCCTCTGGAATTTTTCCCATGGAATTAATTAATCTTTTTGTCGTTACGTCAAATATTCCACAAGGTTTCAGTGGACATTCCGGCGGGGCAGCATGTTTGGAAAATGTAAGTATCTCTCTAGAGGCCATTTACTTCAAAGTGAAGTGTAAAAAATCAAAATAAAAGAATTTGGTCAACTAACTTTATAGACGAGGAGAGCGCCCTGTCCAAGGAGAGGTTGTGGCGTCACATCCATGTCTATTGGACGGGGAGCTGTCGCGCCTCTGAACGAGACGCTGTAACGCGCATCTGAGCGAGATGTAGCGCCTCGTTTGAGCCACTGGCGCACCTCTGAATCTGTCACGCGCATATGATCAAGATACAGTGCCTTGTTCAAGGCGTTGGCGCGCCTCTGAACGAGGCGTTCTCACGCTCCTGGTTCAAGGTGCGGCCACACGCTTCGTTTGACGCCTTTGAAATGAGGTGTTCTTGCAGCGCCTCGTTTGAGGTGCTGTCATGCCTTGTTCGAGGTGGTGTGACAAGCCTCTGAGTAGGGCGTTCTCACACACCTCATTAGAGGTATTGTGACATACCTCGCCTTCAGCGAGGAGCCGAAACACACCTCGGGTGAGGTTCTCCACCTCTTTCAAGGTACGATGAAACTGTGGAGACTTCCCCAAAACGCATCTACTCGTAAATTATGGCAAACTAAATTTATATGATTTGATGTTCGTAGTTATCAAGGCAAACAAGACGTCAGTCCCATAAACAAGTTTGAAAGACGCAAGAAACACTTAAATCAGAATATATGTTCAAGCTTGACTAATGTGCCCTCAACCTTGAACGGGGGGCTAATGTAAATAGTGAGCCACGTTGTTAAGAGTAACATATCAAATAAAACATGTGGCGTCTAAAGACAGGTCCATGTGGCACTTACGTGGAATAATGTTTATGAGTGTGTGATAATGACAAAATAACGCCTGTAAAGGATACTCCTATTATATAAAGGTGGTGATCCCATTATATGAATCAGGTGTTAAATTTTGTACTTCATCTTCGAGTTTAGTGATAAAGATTTAAAGGTATTTTCTTGCATGGGAATAATCTGGGGGATGTGGTTTGGTAGGATTAGGACAAGGTTTGCTACACCGAGACGGGAAGATCTTCTTGAATGATGTTACTACCTTACGAGTCTTAGAAATGCCTTTTTGATGCCACCCTAGGAGAACCTTGGGCACGTCTCCCCATGCCACTCTGGGGGGATCCCTTGAGGTGGCCCGCCATGCCACCACGGGGGAACACCGGGCGCGGCTTCCCATGCCACCACGGGGGGAAACCCCGGGCGCAGCTCCCCATGCCACCCCAGGGGGAACCTCGAAGGTTGCTCCCCATGCCGCCACAGGGGGAACCCCAGACGGGGTTTCCTGTGTTACGTCGTTTTAGGGATGTGACACATTTTAGGCATCGTGTCACATTTTTAGTGCGTGACAACATTTTGAGTGTGACTCTTACTGGTGTCAGTTTTTGTCTGGACACACGTTTGGCATGCAGTTATAAAGGATGTGCGTGTGGTCCCTACTTGACCTATCTATAAAAATAGGTCCCTAGCACCATTATTGAGGCAATTACTTTTCATCAATCCTGATATCAAACACTGAGAATATTCTCTCCTCGAGTTTCTCACCTTCCTTAGAGTCTTAAAGACATTTATCACCTTCCGACGGTTGCCTAAGATTGCTTGTCCTTCACCCTCCGACCACCAACTCCCACGTTCCCAAGCATAATTGACACATACTAGATCACTTATACACACTTCACCCAAAACCCCTAAACAAAATCTTTCTTTATGTTTGATGGGGAAAGTCATGACAGCTAGATTGATAGGGAAGGAGATTCTAAAAAGTTCTTTCCAGCAAATTTGGAGGGTGGGTAAGGGTTTTATGGTGGAAAAGGTGGGCACAAATATTTGTGGGAGAGTAGGGCACACTCTGAAAGAATGTAAAGAGGGCTCGATGGAGTTATTAGAAGAGAAGTACGGTCCAGGTATCAGAGCTTCACCTCCCAGGAAGCCTTTCTCCGTTCATGGGGGTGGCAGAGGGGATGATATGTACATTGAAGAGAGGAATCGTGGCAATAATGGCTGGGGGCGTGGAAGAGGCGTTGGTCAGTAAGGGGGGGTCTTCACTAGGGGTGTAAGTGGTTTTGGTTCGATGCGATTTAGAGTGTTTTAACGAACCGAACCGTAAATACGGTTTATCAAAAATAAGAACCGAACCAAACCTGTCAGAATGAAGAAACCACGTCGAACCGAACTGTCAAATTTTGTCCTAAACCGCACCGAACCGGTAAAATAAACAGAACAAGTTCTACTGAATACAAACAAGTCTTAGTTTGAACAATTTCCTGAAAATGTAAATTTCCATGTTGAAACAGTGAAGAAAGAATTCAGATAATTCTAATCCAAAGTTATATTAATAGAGTATAAATAAAATCGGAAAACAATAAAATCTTCATAAGCATCAGAAAATTCATAAGGCAAAAAAATAAAATACAAACTAAAATCAGATTTGGAATTTCTCCTTTCTTCTTGAACTTCCAGATCTGGAATTTCCTCTTTTCTTCTTGAACTTCTAGATTTGGAACTTCTTTTTATTCTTTTACTTCTAAAACTTTTACACCTGAAACTTCCATGGCTGCCCAGAGAAAGAGACACAAACTAAGAGACAAAGAGAGAGAGAAGTGAATTGAGAGACAAAGAGACGAACAAAGAAATAGAGATAGAGCGAGGGACTGAGAGATAGAAAGAGAAAGAGAGACAAGAATTGAGAGAGAGAGACGAACTATGAGAGAGAGAGTCTTCGACGAGGGAGAGAGAGAGTCTTCGACGAGTGAAAGAGAGAGTCTTCGACGAGTGAGAGAGGATAGGCTGAGATGAGTGAGAGAGGAGAGGCTGAGATGAGTTTTTGATGAGAGAATTGGAGAGGAGAGGCTGCGATGTGAGAGGAGGAGAGAACAAAATGGGCTAGGGTTTCTAAATATCTCTTTATATATACATGTGGTACGGTTCGGTGCGGTTTTTCTACCGAAACCGTAAACCGAACCGAATCTTATATATTTTATTTTTTACAACCGAACCGAACTGAATCGTTAACAATCTTCTAACTAACCGAATCGCTTTGGTTCGGATCGGTTCGGACGGCTTTTTTTGGGTTTTACGGTGAGTCTAAACGGAGAGAATTTTCAGGGACACGAAGATTTTCGGGCGGAAAATCAGGATCTGTTAAAAGGGAATAGCTATGATGGAGGAGATACTGATAAGGATCCTCTAATTCAAAATGCAGGGATTAAAGGAAAAAATATAATGGAGCCGTTTTTGGGGATATGGAGATTGGGCGATCAAATAAGGATAAAATCTCATTTTATCCTATGCGGTGCACTATGCTAGTAGTGGAAGTCACTATGCTAGTAGTGGGGACGCCTTAGTTTCTACACATATGACAATTAAAATCTCCAACAATTTTTGCATGGATCATGCAGCAAAACACGGTAGCACTACTGGAAGAGAAGGGTGATATAATGTGATTAATTGATATAATGTCAAAGGAGATGCCTTTACGTGGAGCAACAGGAGAGAGGGTGATGCTTTTATTAAAAAAACGCCTGGACAGATTTGTTTGCAATTCAGATTGATTGAGTTTTTACATAGTTCTTTTGTTTGCAATTCGGACTATGACCATTCAGATAATCGAACCATCATCCTCATTGTTTCTTGTGTCCCATCAAGGTATGATACGAGTTCGGGATCAAACTTCGACAAACTCAGATTTGAGGAGATGTGGACGGAACACCCGGACTTCATTGAGGTTGTTAAAAATAGTTGGAACCATACTCACGCCACTGTTGAAGCTCCTTCGTCGGTGGCAAAGTTGGCTAGGTGCAAGAGATCACCTTTGGTAATGTCCGGCGCATAATCAAATAAACTGCAAAAGGAAGTCTCACAGCTTTTCGAATCAAATCTTATTCAATAAAATCTCAAGACTATTCGTATGAAGGAGAAAGAGATTGATAATCTACTTTTAGCGAGGAATTATATTGGAAACATAGGTCGAGGAGAACTGGCTTAAGGCGGGAGATAGAAATACGTACGAAGTGGTTTCACAATCATGCTTCGCACAGAAAAAGGATAAATAGAATTGAACGTTTGGAGGATGATCGGGGTGTTTGGACTGATGATATGAATCGAGTTGAGGATATTGTTTCTCAATACTTTGCCTCCATTCAGCTCTTCTAGGCCGTCGGTGGAAACTGTCAATAAGGTTGTACAATTTGTTCCGGTTATTGTAACGAATCAGATTAATAGGGCTTTATTGGATCTTTTCTTGGAAACGGATATAACTACCGCTCATAATCAGATATATCCTACAAAGGTCCCGGGTCTTGATGGATTTTCAACTTTATTCTTTCAGCGGTACTAGTGTATTATTGGGCCTCAAGTATCGAGTTCATGCCTAAACATTTTGCATAATAACGTTGGGATGGATGTTCTTAACCACACCAATATTGTTTGTTCTTATCCCTAAGAAAAACAACCCGACCAAGGTGCCAGAGTTTAGGCCGATCAGTTTATGCAACGTCATTTATAAAATAGTGGCGAAAAATTGTGGAGTAATAACGGAATTAATAAATAAGATTATTTAATTAATAAACTGTTTTATTAGAGCTTAAAATTATAGGTTTATGGTCCCCAAGTCAGCTCTGTACTACGCAGTCTCGGATGTGAATATTTCAGGACATGAGAAAATGACTTACTTATAAAATTATGAGAGAATTTTTATTTTGGGGGCAAGTACATTATTATGAGATAATTATGTGTGATTAATTAATTGAATTGTATATATATAATTATCGATTTTTTAATTATCGATAAGTGAGATAAAATATCTAATTTATGAAATTAGATAATTAAATAATTATTAGACCATAATTTGGATCAACAAAACCTGTTATTTATGAAATAACAGATAATTTAGTTAATAAAGATAATCATATATGCTAATTTTGAATTAAAAATATCTATATATTTAATTTGATTAAAATAAATATTTAATACGTAGTAATTGCAACGTGTCAATCACTGATTGAGTATCAGAGATTGACATGGACTAATGTAGTGTCATGTGGCACTACAGTAGTCCATTATCCCACCGCTATTGGTAATTTTATAATTAAATATCATTTCAATTATCCCAAAATATCGGGTACACCATTATCAAGAAAAAATATAGATATTATTCTGATGGCCTAAGATAATGAATTAGTTTAATCAGTTGAATCAAAGAATCAGTTCATCAATCAAGAGTTGAGAGAAAAACACAATTCTCAAGGAGTGATTTTTCTGGCATTAAGAGTTTATCAAACCTCTAAAAGAATCATCGTCATGTTTTTCATAAAATCATCTTACAAAAGTCATTCTCAGTAAAATCTCTAGATCTCATGTGCTGAGTACATCTAGAAACATAAAAGTATCTTAGTTAT
Organism: Datisca glomerata; assembly: GCA_003255025.1. Classification (NCBI taxonomy): domain Eukaryota; kingdom Viridiplantae; phylum Streptophyta; class Magnoliopsida; order Cucurbitales; family Datiscaceae; genus Datisca; species Datisca glomerata. The sequence goes on from QANY01012303.1 coordinate 2,425,322, forward strand.
ATTCTACGTGCCCGCACACATCCTAGTGCATTGAGAATTGACTGGGAAGATCTTGGTGTGGATCTCGGAGTCTTCTAATCGTTGGAACAATTTTGTGAGAACGGAAAATCGATTGTTTCACGAGGACGCTTGATTTAGACTACAAGAGGTATATAATTCATATTCTTGTATGTTATTAATTTAATATATAAATATATAATGAATTGTGACTAATTGAAAATAGTTTTCAATAAAAAGTTTTTTTGTTATCGTAGCATTGCTTAAATTTGTTTTATAAAAAGATTCATTTTTTTATTAAAAATTTAATTTTTAAAATGGCCATGCGCGACACGTTTTTGCCGCGCACGCTCCGTGACGACCAATAGAAGCATATGCATCTTTTTCCTCTTGAGTCAATTCAGCAATAGACTCAAGGGGACAATGGGTGATGAACACAAACTTGTGCTTTTTTACCGTCAATCTGATATCAAGGTTACATTTTCAATCAACGTAATTTTTACCAGTGAGTTTGTTTGCATTCAAAATTCTTAAGTGTGAGGATAAAAACATGATCACTGAAAAGAATAAATAAAGTGGTTTAAATAAGTACTTAATCATTTAGAAAAGTATAATGCATGTTGCAAATACTTAAATATTTAAAAATCTGATAAAACATATTTCTTCCATGATTTACGATTAACAATGATAGATCGTCATATCTAGTGACAACGCCCGAGCTACCTCCTATCAAATTGAGGCTCTTCTTGTTTGGTTAACACTTCTCAAGATATCACTACATCTAACTCAATTAATCACTAATGATTTTGATCACCTTAGTCCCATTGACTAGCTCCTATGAGAGATTCCAATGTGCTTCGGTCTAAGTGTTTAACTAACGTATCGGCTTAAAAGGTTGCTATGAACTAACGGTCCATCTAGGGACGGTCCCGCCTCACCACTTCTTTTACAAGTTTTATGAAATCTACCCATATACCCATTATTTCACGACAGAATTTTAGTCTTGAAGTCAATGCTATTTAATTGAATTGAAGATGATTTTAATGAAAACGCATAGCAATTTGATTAAAAAGTACCAGAGAATCCAGCTATAAAGCCGCATGCACTAAAAAGTAAACTAATGTCTCATCACAACATGAAGCCTTGAACCAAGAATTTCTCAAGGAATGTGTTCACTCCAGCCATGAAAAGTAATGTTTGAATCATATGGGCTCGCCTTGCTCACATATACAAATAATCAAATATCAATTAGACTGACACAAAGATAACCCATGAAGTTTAATCAAACAACCTGGGGTTTGAGATTAAAAACTAAAATGGAGTAGGGATCTCTTATATTGTTCCCTCCCATTCTAGGCACATGGATAGTGGCAATCATTATGATAGAGCCAAGCATCATAAAATATTGTTGAAAAGTCAGCAAAACAGCTTCAACTATCTTAGAAACATAAATATAAAAAAGATACAATATCAATTTAATCAAAATAAAAATTCTGAATATACTGAAACAAAATAGATGAAAACTCAACATTAATAAACCGAAGAGAAGAAATTTAATAGAAAGAGTAAATGAGTAGAAACTCATCATTTTCAGAAGAAAAAAAATGAAAGTTGAAATAGCACAGAAGAGAGATTTGAAAGAACAAAAAGATTTACAATTAGAATTAACTCAATGGTTGCGGATTAACCTAAGTTAGATCATTGCACTACCCATAATTGAAAAAAAAATAACAATTAAAAGAAACTATTAAATATTTATTTTAATAAGATAATTACCTAGATATCATTTAATTCAAATTTAACATATCTGATTATCACTATCAACTAACTTATTTTGTCTCACTTATCGATAATAAAAAAATTTGATAATTATTTATATGCATATAATTTCCAAAAATTATATTTAAATATATAAATAATTCAACTAATTAATTTTAATTAATTAATCGCACATAATTATCTCATAATTATGTACTTGCCCCAGAATAAAAATTTCTTACAAGTCAGTCCTTTTCTCATGTCCTGAAATATTCACACTCTAGACAACATAGTATAGAGGTGATTTAGAGACCATGGACCTATAATCTTAAGCTTCAATAAGCCAGATTATCAATTAAACTCTTTAATTAAATAATCTTATTTATTAATTCTATTATTACTCCAATATATATGAAATTGCACTCTTAGAGATTATAGAGTGTATTTATAGAGTATTCTCATGTAATCCACTGATATAATCATTTCATGTAGTTCTGTCCTCCAATTATTGGTTTGTAAATTAGAACTGATCAAAACTATCATTTTACCTTTCTAATTATCTCTTGATCTTTAAGTATTATTAATCCACTAGTAAATGGCTAATTTATAATCTTATTATAAATTTGAACTCAATAATCATCCTCGTTCTAGAACTAACACTTAAGGGAACCAATATACGATCTGTTAAGAAAGCTTAGATTCCAAATCTTGTAAGATCATGGTTCCAGCCATCCACATTACTGGAACTTCAAAACAAAAATCACTAACCTAATTAACAAACAGAACTTAACGAGTGAATAAAAAGATCCAGTAGACATACATAAGAGTTCATGACTACTCAAGATTCAGACTGATCTACATATGATCATCGTTGATGTGTATTAAATTTTTATGATAAACGACACGTTAATAAAGATATTAATTGACATCGGTCCTGTCATATATAATCTTATTATATAAAGTACCTTCACTAAGATGTCTATCCACATCAATGATCCAGATCTAGATCACACGCATTCATAATGCTTAGTACACCGTACTAGCAACCATTCATTAAAAATTACATACTTTAATATGTTGCTGACAATTTTATTTATTATCTATGATCTTTATCATTTCGTACTAATACAAGATCATAGTCTCATAAATGAATATGAAATTTTTTGATATTTATATAAATTATTCGACAATAATTTAAAAGAACAATTATAAGAAAAATGTAACCATTTTTAAATTTCATTTCAAAATGCCAATACACATGTTTTGAGAGCATAACCCCTAACAGGAAGGACATACAGTTGGCACTCTTCCAAGCATATTTTATTGAGAAGGTGAGCACTTCTGTATGCAAGACTCTAAAAAGGAATATCTTTCCTTTAGACATAGAGTCAACCTCTCCAAGGAGCAATATCCCAAGACTCTTCAAGATGAGGAAGACATGAGAAAGATTCATTATGCCTCAGCTATAGGAAGTTTCATTTATCCAATGCTTTACACGAGCATTGGATTGATGTCAAGCATATCCTCAAGTATCTTAAGAGAACGATTAACTATGTGTTTATGTATTCACGTATTAAATTGAATATGATGGGTTATACCGACTTCGATTTCCAAGAAAACAATGATTTTAAGAGGTCCACTTCATGATCGGTGTTCATCGTAAATGGTGGAGCAATGGTATGGAGAAGTATCAATCAATCTTGCACCGCTAATTCTACCATGGAAGTTGAGTATGTGGTGGCTTGTGAGGCTGCAAAGGAGGCTGTCTAGCTTAGAAAGTTTCAAAGACTCTGGAAATTATTCCAGATTCTTACAAACCCAGACAACAATGGGGTTGTATCAAACTCGAAGGAACCAAGGAGCCGCAAAAGATTTAAACACATAGTGCGGAAGTGCCACCTCATCAGAGAGATTGTTCAGTGTGGAGATGTTGAATTAACATACATATCGACGGTTAACAACTTGGCATATCCATTCATGAAGACTTTAAGTAGTAAAGTCTTTGATGGTCATCTGGAGGGCATGATGATATGAGATTGTACAAACCTATTTTTTAGTTCGAGTGGAAGTTTGTTGGAATTTTGTCCACAAAGTAGGGTGTGATAACTATTTATGAGAAAATATTTATTTCTGAGACATCAATGAAAGAAGAGTAAGGACTAAGCGATCTTTCAGATAAACTCTTTTGAGATAGTTCATAATGTTATTCACAATCTTAGGATCAACTGGATAATCGAATCTAATTACGACTGTTAATTTGAACCAAAGGATGCCAGTCTTGGGGCATGGGAATGAAAACTCTAACCATTACCTAGACATGTTATAGAACATGTTGAATAGACCAGCAACAAACTAGTTTAGAGCAAAGCCGTTTATCTGACTCTAAACTACATGTTACACCTTAAATGGTATTTTTGTAATTACTTTAATCCTGAGGTGAATACGAAACTTGACCTAGTTACTCATGATCTTTGATTTGTCAAAGGAGTGAGTTGAATTGCTGGATAATATCTCATATGTCAAGATCGTGATTAAACTATGTTAGAGTTGCGAGATTCACAGATATGAAATTCATGGCAAAATTTTAAAAACAACAATATCACCTTATATTTTATTGATGAGTGTGTCAATAAATAAATCGGGCCTAGTACTCGATGACATGAGTCATTGAATAAGACATGCTGAGCTATACAAGACACTTCACGGATATGTCTTTCTTATTCACAGTTAAGAGATGAGTTAAGAAAATATTAACAAGAGGGGTAAAATGGTAATTCTACATCTCAATCTTGCTACTGATATTCATGAAGGGTAATATCATAAAATATTTTCTGGACCGTGAAATATAAATGTTTATTTTCACCAACAAAAGAAATGTAGCGCGTATGAATCGAGAGTTCATTTGGCATCAAACCTATAGGGAAGTCGTACGATGTCGGGATTAAATAACTCACGAATTTATAGAGATAAATTACCTGGGTATTTGAATCCCATAGATGTTTTAATGTGGGTCCATTCGATCTCAAGAGTAGCTCTAATGACAGGAATAAGAAACGTTAGTTGGACCAAAAATGTGTTTTGGACCAAGGTACACATTCTGAGCCCATATGAGATAGGTGTCATCACTATGATTTTCTTCAGTTTCCTTCGTTACGGGCTCATTGTAGAGTTTCTCCCATTTTTTCACTACAGACTCATTAATAGAGTTTCTTCTGTTTTCTTCGCTATGAGCTCATTGATAGAGTTTCTTGCGTTTCCTCATTTTTCTTTTTTTTTTTCTCTCGTACATTAAGATCGGTGACAAGAATATTGTACAAGAACAATAATATAATAATTAAGTGAGTGAGGAATAAGTGTACAGTTCCATAATTTCATCATAGGAGTTTGATGCCCCTACTTTCATTGGCAGAGTTTCTCCTCTTTCCTTTCCTACAGGCTCATTGGAGAGTTTATCCCGTTTTCTTCACTACGGGCTCATCGATTGAGTTTCTTCTTTTTCTTTATTTTCTTTTTCCTTCTCTCATTTTGTATTTCCCTTCGTACTTCACTTTGATCAATAAGAATCATTCTGTTTGTGTAATTTTTCTTCTATTGAACTCCATTTTTGTTGTACTTCATTCTTTCTTCAAAGACTTAGCAAACTTTTGAGGATCAAAATCCGTTCTTGTACAAACTCCAAGCCTTCAATTTTCCTTTATAACAAAATCTGTTCTTGTGACTTCGATATTTGTTGGAGAACAAATATCTTTCCAGTTGTGAAATTTGTTCCTAAGACTTTAATTTCCTTTAGAGGAAATGACTCATAATCTGCCTGTTTATGAGGACTTGGGCCCAAATAAAGAACCATAGCTCCATTTTCATTTGGAGAGAAAGACTTACAAACTGTCCGCTCCCAAGGACTTATGTTTAAATAAAGAACCATGGCACCATGTTCATTTTGTTGATTTTGAGACGAGTTATGATTGTCCACTCCTAAGGACTTACGCCCTTATTTCATTTCTGATTTTCTTTGTAAGCTTGTCATTTACATCCCAACCTCTACGATTAACTGTGTTTGGTTACCTTTTTTAGAACGGGGTCCACTTGCTTGTCTTCAAATAGTATCTTTACTTTCTTTAGTTGTATCCGTTGTCAACTTTTGAGCAGCTCTATGATCTTTAAGTCGGGCAAGATTCAGTTTCCGTTGTTGTTCCATTTCCGTTTTTGTTTCCATTCCCGTTTCCCATCCGTTTTCACTTCCATGCCATTTTTGTACCCATTCGTTCCCCCATTTCTGTTTCCACCTCCGTACCCGTCGTTGTCCACGGTTTCCACTCACTCTTAATGAAACCACCAAATGTAAAAGGGAAAAAATCATGATTTAGAGAATTGGTCGTGAATTTCCTAAATGATAATGGGAATATAAAGAGTAAATATAAAAAGAGAAATATACACCATGATTTATGTGGAAAACTCTTAAAGAGAGGAAAAATCACGGGAAAACTTTGATAGTATTTTCATTATGGAGAAAAGGTTCACAAGGCTAATGCAAGCTACATATTGTGTTTGTTTCTTGTGTGTGTTGAGGGTCTCTTTGGAGTTACATTTGACCTCTATTTATAGGCCTTCAATAAAATCTGATGTAGCTTATCTAATTCTATCTAAGAATAGGATCAATAGAATATTTTATTGAAATCCAGCTTATCAATACTAACAACTCAATAAATCTTAACTGTCTGATTAATTTTGATTAACTTCTTTGGATTGCCACGTTGGCAAATCGTGTACTTTCATATAATTAATCTCCTCCTCAAATTTTGAGTGACATGGCAGATTGGAGAATTTATGCCCGTTCACTACTGCTGTTTTCTTAATCAATAGGATGCCTACTACCTCTCTTGGAAATTTATCTCCTTTTGAGAAAAAATTTCACTACACACCTGACTGTAAAAATCTAATTTAGATCAACTAAATTTGTTATTTATGAAATAACAGATAATTTAGTTGATAGAGATAATCAAATATGTTAATTTTGAATTAACAAATATCTAGATATTTAATTTGATTAAAATAAATATTTAATACGTAGTAATTACCACGAGTGAATCACTGATTGGGTATCAGAGATTAACATGAACCACTATAGTGCCACGAGCAAAAAAATACAGATATTATTCTGATGGCCTCAAATATATGAATCAATCAAGAATCATTCGATCAGAGAATTAGTTAATCAATTAAGAGTTGGGAGAAGAATATAATTCTCACGGGGTGATTTTTCTTCGATTAAGAGTTTACTGGATAAGGGTATTAGATGGGGAATCGGCAGTGGGAATTTGGTGAAGATTTATCAAGATAATTGGCTGCCATTGCAATATAACTTCAGGCCTTTTTCAGAACCAAAATTACATCATGATTCCCTTGCTAGCGAGTTAATTAAAGCGATGGAAGTATTTCTTTTGTTGAACATGACTTTAAAGCAATGGAAGTAGAAGACAAATTAGTTTGGAATTTTTAAAGAGATGGTAAATACTCGGTGAAGTCTGATTATAAATTAGCCAGAGATTTGTTAGCATTGCAATCTTCTTCAGACAACAGTTGAGGTAGGAAATGGTGGCTGAACGTGTGGAATTGCAAGGTACCCGACAAAATTAAACTGTTTTTATGGAGGATTTGCTTCATTATTATTCCTATAGTTGTCAATCTTCAACGGAGGGGGTGTGAAAGGAACAATGTCCTAAGACACCTCAATAGGAAGTGGATATGAGAAAGATTCCATATGTTTCAGCAGTTGAAAGTCTCACGTATGTCATGTTGTGTACGGGACCGGACATTTGTTATACAGTAGGAATTTCTAGTCGTTATCAATCGAATCCAGATTCAGAACACTAGATTGCAGTAAAGCACGTTCTCAAGTATCTTAGGAGAACGAGAAACTATATGCTTATTTATTCATGTGGAGACTTGAACCCCACTAGATATACATATTCTGATTTTCAATCAGATAGAGATAGTCGAAAGTCGACATCTAGATCAGTATTCACCCTAGGTCGTGGAGCTGTAGTCTGGAGAAGTATTAAACAATCCGGCATTGCAGATTCCACTATGGAAGCCGAATATATATCAGCTTGTGAAGCTGCGAAAGAGGCGGTATGCCTCATAAAGTTCTATTGTGATCTGAAAGTAGTTTCAGATATGGACAAGTCACTGAAACTATAATGTGATGACAGTGAGGCAGTAGTAAATTACAATGAACCAAGGAGTCACGAGAGGGGCAAGCACATAGAGAGGAAATATCATCGTGTAAGAGATATCGTGCATCGATGGGATGTGACTATTGTGAAGATAACATTGGAATAGAACCTGGCTGATCCTTTTACAAAGACACTTCCTGCGAAGTCATTTGAGGGTCATGTGCGTAACATGAGATTAAGAGAGATGCCACATTTACTTTAGGGCAAGTGAGAGATTGTTGGGTGTTATTGCCTCAAAGCATGTGTATTGACATTTTGATATGAAATTTAAAAAGGATTACATTTTTCTTATAATTGTTCATTTAAATTTTTTTTGAATAATATATATAAATATCTGAAAATTTCATATTCATTAGTGGGACTATGATCTTGTATTAGTACGAGAGGATTAAGATCATAGATAATGAATAAAATTATCAGCAACATATTAAAGTATGAAATCTTTAACGAATGGTTGCTAGTACGGTTCACTAAGTATTATGAATGCGTGTAATCTAGATTCGGATCATTGATGTGGATAGACATATTAGTGAATGTACTTTATATAATAAGATTATATATGACAAGATCAATGTGAATTAATATCTTTATTAACGTGTCGTTCATCATAAAGATTTAGTACACATCAATTCGATGATCATATGTAGATCAGTCTGAATCATGAGTAGTCATGAACTTCAATGCATGTCTACTGGATCTTTTTATTCACTCGTTAAGATCTGTTTATTAATCAGGCTAGTGACTTTTGTTTTGGAGATTCAGTTATGTGGCTGGCTGGGGACATGATCTTACAAAATTTAGAATTTAAGCTTTTCTAATAGATCGTATATTGATTTCCTTAAGTGTTAATTCTAAAACTGAATGGTTATTGAGCTCAAATTTATAATAAGATTATAAATTAGCCATTCACTAGTGGATTAATAGTACTTAAGGATCAAGAGGTAATTAGAAGGGTAAAACGATAATTTTGACCTGTTCTAATTTACAAACCAATAATTGGAGGACAAAACTACATGAAATGATTATGTTAGTGGACTACATGAGAATGCTCTGTAAATACATTCTATCATCTCTAATAGTGCAATTTCATATTTATAGTGAAGTAATAATGAAATTAATAAATAAAAAATATTATATTAAAGAGTTTAATTAATTTTTTGATTTATTGGAGTTTAAGATTTTAGGTCCATGGTCCCCAAGTCACCTCTACACTACGCTGTGTGGGGTGTGAGTATTTTAGGACATGAGAAATGGCCTGACTTGCAAAAGAAATTTTTATTCTGGGGCAATTACATAATTATGAGATAATTATGTGTGTTTAATTAATTAAGAATTAATTAAATGAATTATTTATATATTTAAATATAATTTTCGAAAATTGTATATATATATATATATATATATAATTATAAATATTTTAATTATCGATAAGTGAGACAGAATAACTAATTTGTGAAATTAGATAATTAAATTATTATTAGATAATAATTTAAATCAACTAGATCTGCGATTTGTGAAATAAGAGATAAGTTAGTTGATAGAAATAATCATATATATTAATTTTGAATTAACCGATACCTAAATAATTATCTGATTAAAATAAATATTTAATTCACAGTTATTATCTCGTGCCAATCATCGATAGGGTATCAGAAATTGACATGAACTACTATGGTACCATGTGACACTACAGTAGTGAGTGTGCAACACTTTAATGCCGTGAGGCACTTTGCCGGCTCACAACACACTGTAATGTCATGTGACACTATAGTTGTGCAATTGCAGTGGGTTTCACTCCAATTAGTAATTTTATAATTAAATATTATTTCAGTTTATCCTTAAAAATTTGATACGTCCTTATCTAGAATATATAAATATATTATTCTAATGGCCTTAGTTATTGAAAGAAGAGAAGAGAATCACTTGATCAGATCATCAGTTCGTCAATCAAGAGTTGAATTGAGAACACGATTGGTGTCAGAGAAATTTTCTTCTATGATTAAACGTTAATCAAATCTCTAAAAAAAAAAAATTATCATGTTCTTTTAGAGAATCGTTTCACAAAAGTTCTTCTCAGTAAATCTCTAGATCTCATGTGTTGAGAACATCTAGAGACGGGAAAAGTGTCTTGTAATATTCTATGTGCCCACACACGCCCTAGTGCATTGAGGATTGACTTGAAAGATCTTGGTGTGGATCTCAGACTCTATCGATCGTTGGAATAAATTTGTGAGAACGGAGGATCAATCGGTTTTTACAATGAAACTTGTTATAGACTACAAGAGATATATGATTCCTAACTTTGTATGTTGTAGATTTAATTTATAAATATATAATGGATCCTGACAGATTGAAAAAGAGTTTTTAAAAAAAATTATTTGATTATTGTGGCGTTGCACAATTTTTGTTTTATTAGAAGTATATTTTTTTAAAAGGACAAGCGCATCCACACTTCCGCCGCGCACGCGCCGCGTCGACCAAGTAAGTATTCTCAAAACAGAGGCGAACAAAGTATGGTTGTGAGCGAAGAAAATCAAAATGAGAGAATTTAATTAAGAAAACTTATCAGCTGTCAATCTTATATTAACCTTACTATTAAAAGATATATATAGACAAAATGATTAACTAAGTTTCGCCTACCAATTTAACTAACTCCAACAAAAACTAACTAAAAAACATAAATATGTTAAACTATACTGATGCTTGTATGGCAAGCTGACGTGGACGTTAGCTAATCTTTGTAGACTTAGTTTGATCACTGTCATCCCCCTCAAGCGAAAGGGAGATTTGGCCACTTGAATCTTGGACTTGAGATAGAGAAATTGAGTTGTTGTGATAAATTTAGTAAGAACATCAGCCGTTTGATCATTTGATGGAACAAACAGCACCTCAAGATGCTTATTAAGAATTTTGTCCCGAATAAAATGAAGATCAATTTCTAAATGTTTGGTATGGGCATGGAGAATGGGATTTGTTGCCAATGACGCAGCGCTCATGTTGTCACACCAAATCACGGGACACTGAGTCTGAGTAACATGTAATTGAGTACATAAAGACTGAATCTAAAGAAGTTCATCTGCAGTATTTGAGAAAGCGCGATATTCACTCTCAGTGCTTGATCGTGCTACAACAAGTTGTTTCTTAGAAGACCACAAGATCAAAGAATTTCCTAAGAACACCACATAGCCTCATGTTGATCGTCTGTCATCAAGATTTGATGCCCAATCAACATCTGAATATGCAGTGAGAGTGAGATCAATGGTAGGTTTAATAAGTATTCCATCATAAAGAGAACCTTTGAGATAGCGAGGAAGATGTTTACAGGCTCCAATGAGCTTGTGTAGGACATTGAACAAACTGACTAAGTTTGTTGACAATATAAGCCACATCACATCTTGTAAGCATAAGGTATTGAAGTGCCCCTAAGGTGCTTCTGTACAAGGTGACTTCAAGAAATGAGCCAGAATCATCCTTGAACAGCTTCACAAAAGCAAGCAAGTCACAAGGTGCTCTTACAGCCAACGATATAACGGTTCATGAAACTTCACTACCTGGTAGACTACCATTTTCTCTTCCTCCTATTGACAATGATCCTATATCTACGTAACTTAAGCGATGCAGTTGTAAGATTTATTTAGAAGTGAACTTATACTAGTTTTTAATTTTTTAGGATATATTACTTTTGCTTACTCTATGAAAAAATCAATATGTAACTATCATTTTGAGATATAATTTCTAGTGGAATAGTATGTAATAATTTTGAATAATTAAATAAAATGATGTGATTTTGTTATTTTGTGATATTGTCAGGAAGTTAATTGTTTTTATATATGTACAATTGCAAGAATAAGTAACAAAAAAGGTTATCAAAGGTATTTCATAGCATTAACAAAATGTTATGGAAAATGTAACACGTTTCACAATATTTTATAGCATGAAAATAATGCTACCAAAGGTCTTTTAAGCTTTAAAAAATGTTATCAAAGAGATAAAAAATGCTATAAGAAACTTATCACAACATTTAAAAAAACGCAATGGTAGGATACCATAGCGTTAAAAACGCTATGGTAGGGTTACCATGACGTTTAAAAAATATTATGATAGGGTTATCATAGCGTTTATAAAACGCTATCGTAGGGTTACCATAGCGTTTAGGTAGGGTCACCATAGCGTTTAAAAAATGCTATCGTTGGTTATGACTTTTAATAACATTGGCTAATATCGCGTTTTAACACTATCAAAATGCTACGATAGCTTTTTTTGGCCACTATCATAGCATTTTTCTCTTGTAGTGATTTGTACGGACACCTTTTTTAGTTTCATTTAGCTCATAGATAATTCATATAATTTGTTTTCCAAGGAGCTCACATCTTCACTTTTTCAAGAAATTCATGCTGATAGCTCACTCTTGTTTGTCATATTTTTAATTTTATTTTATTTTATATATTATATATCAATGCTTGAAGATATAAGCTTCACTACAACAAATAGGGGTTTTACCCATGAAAGTTTTAGCCACCAAATAAAATTCGTCGCTAAAACAAGTTTTAAGTGACCAAATATTTTATTAGTCACTAAAGATTGCCTATTGCGATGATTATTTGGTTCGTCATAGTAAGCTTCATACCGGGGAAAAAATTGGCTTGGCGTGTGAATTTTTTGGGACTTTTACCGATGAAAAATTAAATTTGTCGCAAAAAGTGACGCTTTTACTGATGAATTCTAGTCTTGGTCGCAAAAAGCTTTGCCTTTAGCGACGAATATATAATTGGTCTCATTTGCCTTGGCTTTAGCGGCAAATATAAGGTTGGTCGTTAAAGCCTATAACGATAAATTTACAAAATCATCCCCGAAAGCAGCTTCATAAACTCGAAAAGAAAAAAGCCCTAAGTCCACATTGACCCCATGTGCAATGAGAGAGCTTTCCCCCTCAACCCTGTGACAGATTGAGCTCTTATGTTCTTCGTTGTTCACCATTGAGCTCCTATGTTCCTCGCCTGTTCACCATCGAGCTCCTTCGTTGACTGATCGAGCTCCTCTGTTGACTGATCGAGCTCGATCTCTCTCGCTCGGTGCTTCATATTTCCTCTCTTCTCTTCTCTATATATTTAAATTAGAGAGAATAGTTGGATGTATAATTGTGTTGGTTGCTTGCGATGTAGCGATCCTCCCATCTCCTTCAGTGAATTGGGCACTTGTCTGTACCCAATTTTAGGCATTTGGTTTTAGATGTTGGGGTAAAATTTCTTAACTCAAATGGCTACAAATGAGAAATGTGATGTTTGGCAGTAATGATTGAAGCATATTGGCTGGACTTTTCTGGGTTTTCTCCAAACTTTGTATGGGATTATCTGAAATGTTGTTATCTGATATGCATGTTTATCCAAGTAAATCCTTACTTGACGTTAAGGTTTATCATTTAATTATAGCTCATTAAATTCATAGTTTATTTTTTTAATAAGTAAATTATGATTTAAATTGGTTTTACTCCAATTTGGTTACTGAATAAATTGAGAAAAGCTTAGTCTTTTTTATTCACTGGTGTTATTGGTGACTACATAGTCGATACAATCGAATATGACTCATATATTATAGATTACAAGAGTGTAGCCTTATGAAAGAAAAAATGTCTTATGATGCTTTTGAGTATAAATCTTAGTAATTGTTGTTTGTTATCCAAGTTATTCACCGATTTGAACGTCGTTGCTTTTGGTTCTGATTATTTGATTTTGTTTTTTCATGAGTAGGGGAGTTGGAGTTCTAGTAAGGAATTTATTATTCCTGTTTGGTTCTCATATTTTTCTTTTGCTCATATTTTAGCTATACATAGTGATTCCATTAACTACATTATCGGCGGGATGCTAATAAGGAATTTTGATGGAGCAGAATTGTTTAGATACTAATAAAAAGAATTGATATTCCTTCTTCATGTTTGTTTGATTAACATAGATTTGGTTTAAAATTATACTTTTAGTTTCAATCTGTATAATTTACAATGCATTGCTACTATTACCATTTAAGCCTAAACCTGAGGTATGTTGAACTTGAACACATTCTTAAATTCTGCTTGATAATTCATTCTTTTATACCTTAAACGAATGTTGTTATTATCTTAGAGGGGTTCATGCTTGGATTAGAAATGCAGACTTTGAATGTCAATAGCTTATATAAACCCTCTTGAATACTAAAGTAAACAAAATTATTAACCTAAATATTCAATTTTTCAATCAGAAAATTGTTTAATAGATAGAATTAGAGTATTTGAAGCAATTCTTGCCTGGTTGGATAAACTAGGAAAAGAAAAATGTTAAATATAGTTAAACCAATATGAGATATTGCAAGTATCTTACCATGACCAAGTACAAGCCCTTGCACTCAACCACACTCTAAGCCATGATTAGATTGCTTGAATCTGTTGTGCTGTGATTTGTTGTTACACTGTCAATATGCTAGGCCGTGTCACAAACGCCACTTGTTTGAAACTTTGACCTTCATGATTATTTTTATTTCCATCAGTATGTGAAACTATATTAACGTACATCCTTATATTTGCTTTTTTATAGCCATCTAGAGTTCTGATATTAGACTAGATATTTTCATTCCTCTTCCAAATATCAGTTAGTTAAATTAGCATCTATTCATATGACTTTAAATTTAAAATGTTTTACTTGCTTAGGGATCTTTTGTTGAGAGTTTCTCTAAATATTTATTTAATTTATAGAATGACAAAATGGACAAGAGTTGGATAAAAAATTCTAATACATTGTCTAAGGAGTATATTGATGGTATTTCACAGTTTATAAGTGTGTCCAGTAATTATCTCAATGTAGAGGGGAAAACTCGTTGTCCATCTAAAAATATCTTAATTCAAGACAATTGTCTTTAATAGAAGTTAAAATGCATTTGTGCCAATATGAAATGGCATTGAGCTATGATCGTTAGGTGTTTCATGGTGAAGAGATACAAAAACATCACCATTTACCAAATATGGAGATGAATAGTACTACATCTCACCTTGGTGGTGGTTATGATGACGACGATGATGATGATGATGATGATGATGATGATGATGATGATGATGATGATGATGGTGATGAGATGAGAGAAATGTTAGATAACATGTGTGGTTTTGTTGGGATGGAGATGAATGGTAAACGAGTTGGAGAGGATAATATTGATAGAATAAATCTAAATGCAGAGACGTTAGATAGATTTAATGATTTGTTTAGTGAAGCCAAAGAAGAACTTTATCCTAGTTGTCAAAAGTATACATCATTATCTTTATTGTGAAATTGATGCATATCAAAGTGCTTAATCATTGGAGCAATAAGTCATTTGACCAATTACTTGGAGTTTTAAATGGTTCTCATCTAGTAGGCTAAAAAATTTTAGCCTCTTACTATGAAGCCAAAAAAAATTATGTTAGGATATAACACCATTCATTCTTGTAAATATGATTGTGCTTTAATCTGGAAAGAGAATGACAGAAAAAATAAATGTCCTGAATGTGGTGAACCAAGATAGAAAATGGATGATGGGAAGGGTAAGAAAGTTCCCTAAAAAGTTTTGCATCACTTCCTGTTATGCCCAGACTTCAAAGATTGTTCAAGTCAAAATACACATAGTCCGATATGAGATGGCACAAGGAGAAACATGTCAACATTGAATGTGTATTGAGACATCATGCTGATTCAGAAGGTTGGAAGGATTTTTATAAGCAATATAGTTGATTTGTAGAAGTTGCTCGAAATGTAAGATTAGTACTTGCAACGGATGGATTTAATCCATTTGGAAATATAAGCAACTCATATAGCATGTGTCCAGTCACATCAGTACCTTATACCTTCCTCCAAGGAAGTGTATGAAAGAATTATTCTTTATTATGGCGTTACTAATTTCTGGTCCAAGATCACCCGGTAAAGATATTGATGTGTATTTACAGCCATTGATAGATGAGTTAAAACAACTGTGGGATAGGGTGCAAGCATTTGATGTGACTTCTGGGAAATCTTTTAGGATGCATGCTGATGTGTTGTAGATAATAAATGACTTTCCAGCATATGAAGGTTTGTCTAGTTGGAGTACAAAAGGGTTGGCATGCCTATTTGCAATGAAGATGCATCTTCATTGAGGTTTTGAAGTAAAATATGTTACCTGAGACATTGACAATATTTGCCTTGTGATCATATGTGGCGGAGGAGTAGATTGCGTGATGGTAAACAAGAGTTTCATGATGCACCAAGAAAGTTGACAGGAGAAGATACATTGAGGCAATTAGATCAAATTCAATTTGTCAAGTTTAGCAAAAACCCAAGTAAGTTAGACAAAAAAAAAAAAAAGAAATCGTCCTTTAGATGGTCTTAATTGTACTAAGAAAAGTGTGTTTTTTCAACTTCCATATTGGTCTAGGTTGAAAATTAGACACAAATTGGGTGTCATGCATATTGAGAAAAATATTTACGATAATATATTAGGTACACTGTTGAATATAGAAGGCAAAACAAAAGACACTTACAAAGCTCGATTAGACCTAGGCGACATGAATATAAGAAAAGAACTACACCTTGAACTGAAAGGGAACAAATATTTTAAACCACCTGCGTGTTACATATTGACAGTAGAGAGAGAAGAAAGTTTTGTGGTTTCTTAAAGTCAGTCAAGTTTCCAGATGGCTTCGTAGAAAACATATCACGATGTATCAACCAAGCTGAGGGTAAGGTTTCAGAATTGAAAAGCCATGATTGTCATGTTTTACTGTAAAGAGTTTTACCAGTTGGGATTCGTGGTTTATTGGGTAAGGATGTGTGCACTGCTTTGGTTGAGTTGTCTAACTACTTCAAAGAATTATGTTGAAAAAGTTGAACACTAAGGACTTGGATTTTCTTAGAGATGGAACAAGTTCAATCCTGTGTAAGTTAGAAATGATATTCCCCTAGCTTGCTTTGATGTTATGGTACATCTGGCAGTTTATGTACCACAAGAAGCAAAATTATGTGGTCATGTTGGTTATAGTTGGATGTACCCAATTGAAAGGTATATCTCTCAACTTTTCCTTTACTTACACATCAAATATTTCGTGCATAATGTAATTGCTGTCATATGATAAGAGTTTGTGTACACTTAAACAATATGTTAGAAACAAAGCTCGTCCAAAGGGTTCGATTGCAGAAGCCTACATTATTAATAAGAAGAATGATAATGAGTACTTTGACAAACTAAATGAGGGGTCAGTAGTTGTCTTCATTCAACGAGCTCGTCTAATTGGTGGTAAGAAAATAGTTCAGCTTTCAAAACAAGAATTAGAGATTGCCTAATGGTATGTGCTGAATAATTGCGATGAGCTACAACTTTACTTAGTGTAAATATATCAATAACATTATTAAGTCTAATAATAAAATGATTAATATGTGCAGAGAGCACATGAGTGAATTAAACAGAGTTAGTAGGGTTGACTTAAGTTCAAGACATCAAAACCAATTTCCTGAATGGTTTAGAAATCAGGTATGTGTGTGTGTATATATATATATATATCATTAAAATTAGTACAGAAGTAACTAATACTTTTGTTATTTTTATTAGATCATTAAGTTACGCCGCCAAGGGTCATTAGAAGCCACGAATGATTTATATGCTTTAGCATTTGGTCCACATGATCGTGTTAGGTCATATTCTAGTTGTATTGTCAATGGAATTCGATACCATAATATAGATCGTGATCATCACCAGACAACCCAAAATAGTGGTTTAGTAGTTCCAGGAGAGCATGATGGAGAAGAGACTGAATTTTTTGGTAGGTTAAAAGAAGTGATTGAGATGCAGTATGTACGAGAAAGAAAAGTTATATTATTTAGATATGAATGATTTGAAACAAATGTAAAAATAAATAGATTGAAGAGAGATTTTTGTTTCACTTGTGTAAATGTGAGCTAAACTTGGTATGAAAATGAGCATTTTATTCTCGCTCCTCAAGCACAACAAGTCTTTTAGTTGATGATTGCAAATTTGGAGTCAATTGGAAAGTGGTGAAAAATGTTAAACATAGACATTTATGAGATGTTCCTGAGATAGAACAAGAGATAGAACAAAAGATAGAACAAGATAAAGTCATAGGGCCTACTGAAATAACTTTGCCATCTATCGATGTAGATGAGTAAAAAACAATGCAATTTCGCAGGCATGACGTGGAATCTTCTAAAAAAGATGCAAATGTTATTGGAGTAGGAGATAGTAATATTGAAGATATTGATTTTATTGATGATGATGACAATGACACTTTGGTTAATTATTATGATGATTTAGAGGATATTATACCAAGTGATGATGATATAGATTGAATTTTAAAGTAACAGTGAGCTTGTTAGCGTAAAATATTTATTCATTTCTTCTTAAATTTGGTTTAATTTATTTTGTAAGCAATAACATATTTAGGATCTTCTTTCATGCTACTTATCTTTATGTAGGTTAATGTCTTCCAGAAGAAATACTCTTATTCCAAATCTAGATCCTACTGTAGGATCTTCTACTGATGAAGATGGTTCCCAAACATGTATATACACTTTGTAATAGTTCTTACTATAATGGTTTCTTATTCTTTGTTTTGTTGTAGGGGCTTCATCTTCTTCGAGGAGTGTGAGAAGGTTCGCGGGCCAACACGAGGGATTGATTTGGAGAGGTTAGTGAGCCAGTTCAGAAAATTACCAATCAATACTCCTCCTCCCGGTGTTGTTAGACTTGTTGAAAAATGGACCGTCCAATTCAACCTTAAGATTGGTGCTCTCATACGACAATTCATACCACTTCAATATGAGGTAATAATTGATAGGTTGCATGTAATAATGATACATCTATTTATTGTTATATTTTCTTTATTGCGTGATTGATAGTAAAAGATTATTGCAGGTTTATTTTACTTTTGAATCGACCAATAATGCTATGCTCGATTGGACTACATTTGAAGCAGCTAACATATACAAGGGATACAAGTACACATTGCATAGACATTATAAAAAATTCAAAGATCCAATAGTAGCACGACGACATCCTTATAAGGGTGTATCACAGGATGATTGGGACTTGGTTTGCACAGTTTCAGAGATGGAGAAATTTGGGGTAATTCCTATTATCAAAGCTTATTTATTACATTTTGATTATTTGACTAATTCTTTCAATCATAAAACTCATTTATTATAGGCACACTCAAAAACCAATTCTCAAAATCATCAAAACCTTTCATACAATCATAATGGATGGAATGTATCTTTTCTTGATCATCGATTTCGTCAGGTGAATCAAAATATTATTTTAGTACGCGTAGTAATGTTTAGTATATAATAATTAACGACTCAACTTTTTTTGCATTTTGGATAGGAAGCTTCAACTGGGGTAGCACCTACTTGAATTGAAATATTTTACAACACGCATTTCAGTGCTAAAAAGAGTTGGTAGAATGATACGGCTTACGAAAGATATGTGAATAACCCCCTTAAAATATTTTCTGATCGATACTTCTTGTCTTGATAATAGTGTTAGTTTCAATGTGTGTGTGGGTGTTTGGGGGGCTTATCACCTTGTATCTGAACGTGCTAGATGATTTTGAATACCTTCTTATTGATGCTCTTTGTCTAAAGATAATAGTGTTAGTTTCAATGTGTATGTGGGTGTGTGGGGGCTTATCACTTTGTATCTGAGCGTGCTAGATGATTTTTGAATATTTTCTTATTGGTTCTCATTGTCTAAAGATAATAGAGTTAGTTTTAATGTGTGTGTGGGTGTGGAGGGGAGGATTATCACCTTATATTAGAGCATGTTGGATGATTTTTAATTATTTCTTGATTGATATTTTTTGTCTAAAGATAATAGTGTTAGTTTCTATGTGTGTGTGTGTGTTGGGAAGGCTTATCACTTTGTTTGTGAGCGTGCTAGATGATTTTTTAATATTTTTTTATTGATGTTCATTGTCTAAAGATAATAGTATTAGTTTTAATTTGGGAGGTTATCACTTTGAATCAGATGTTGCTTGATGTTTTTTCAATACTTTCTGATTGATGAACATATTTATCTTGAATTTGGCTCATTGTGATGATACACAGGAACGCATGTGCGCTTTACGGGATGAGCCTATCACTGAGGATCCCACACCTCGCTTCGAAGGAAAGCTAGTTGAAGAAGTTTTCGGGGGAAATAAAGGTCTTGGACATGGAGCCACACTCACATCTTCCAAGAAAAAGAGTCAAGTTGAAAATATAGAATTAAAGAAACAAATTAAGTCGATGGTGAGCCAACTACAAAGCTTACTCGCCTGGGCTCATCAAAACGATTTTCCACCTCCTGACTATGACTCAATAACAGAAACATGAGCTTCAGAATATTTGTTAAACTTTGTAGTTGTAACATCGAGCTTTAAATATTCTCTTTTTTATTTTTCTTAGGATACATTTGTGAACCAAATTCTGTAATGAATTATGATTCGGAGATTTTGTATTGAACTACTATTATTAATGATTAATATATGTATTTCTTAGAAAAATATTGGGTTTGATAAATTTTTTGATGATATTAATTTCTATGACAAGTGTAAATGAAAACTTGGTCATGAAATGTTTAGGCGACGAAGAGAAATATTGGTGGCAAAAGATTTTTGCGACAAACTATTTTTTGGTCACAAAAGCTTTTTGTGACTAGAAGAAATATTGGTGGCAAAACTTGGTCATGAAGTGTTTAGGCGACGAAGAGAAATATTGGTGGCAAAAGGTTTTTGCGACAAACTTTTTTTTGGTCACAAAAGCTTTTTGTGACTATAAGAAATATTGGTGGCCAAACTTGGTCGTGAAATGTTTAGGCGACGAAGAGAAATATTAGTGGCAAAAGGTTTTTTAACAATTTTTTTTATCGCGAAAACCTTTTTCCAACCTACTTTTATTTTCGTCGTGAAAGGCTTTTGCGACCTATTTTTTCACTAAAGGTCTAACGTGACGAGTTTCATTTTTCATCGTGAAAGACTTTCGCTGACGAAGTAAAAGTGACGAAGTTTACAATGAACATAAGTTAATCGCGTTAGACCTTTCGCGACCAAATTTAGGGGCTTTAGCGAATAAAAATATTAGTCGTTAAGGCCCCTATTTTCTATAGTGCCTTTTGTAAAAAGTATGAATTGTGAGGGTATTTTGAGGTGATTTTTTAATTGACATTTTTTTAAATAAAATGAAACTATGGTTACTTATATATGTTCAAAAAGTAAAGGGTGTAGATATCATATTTTATTCGGCTCAATACTTTTTATATACCTACTTTATTTGTTGGCACATATATTAGTCTAAGACTATATAAAGCCCAATGTCTAAAATAGAAAAATAGCCCAATGATTAAAAATAAGAAAAATAACCTAAGGACTAGAAAATAAGAAAAAAGAGTCCAAGGACTAAAAAATAAAAAAGGAGCATAATGACTAAAAGTAAAAAGTGAAGCCCTAAATTTACCATTAAATAGAGATGATGTCTTCACTTGAGAGGAGGTATTTTGGAGAGAGAAAGATATGTCTTGAGAGAGAAGGAGAATATATCTTTTAGAAGAGAGAGTGTGTGAGAAATGTGAGAACTTTTTTAAGAGAGAAATAAATGGAGTTTACATTTCTATTGATCTACTATTATTCAACTTCTTTCATTTTGTTTCTTAAGGTAGTTTAAATTTCTTGCACCTTTACTTAGAAGATATATTGTTCATTGTTCTTCATCATTTCTCGTTCATACTAATGTAGTGTATATTCTTTATTTCATTTTCCATAAATAAAAATACAAGTGTTTGTTCCTTTTTCTTCATTCTTTTTTACTCTTAATCTTGAGCTTTTATATCAATGCATTGCTGATTTTTCCTTTGAAAACTTGAAAATGAGATATATTTTGTCATCAACTTAATCAATGAGGATGAGGATAAAGATATTTGAGGGTGTGCAAATTAATTCAATGTGAATCAACCCTTTAATGAGTTGAAAGTGTACATTGTATGTAAAAGAATCCCCTATGATAATTTTTCATACATAAAATACCATGTAGAGAGTTAAACATCTATATGGATAAAGATTATGTAAATATTAAAGCTTTGAATCCTTTTCTATTATTCTCACTAGTGGATTTTCTAGATCTTTTTTTATGACACTTGTTTGAACTAGTAACCGTCTATGATCCTTACTTTACTTTTGATTAGCAATGATGGAAGAAAAGAAATAATAGTAATTAGTAAACTAAGTAGTCCAAAATAAAAAAAAATATATTTATATCCCAGAAAATATTTTATTTTTATCTTGAGATTTTATTCATCACTTTTTACGTGACGCTCGATTAAACTAGCAATGATTTGAAGAAAAGAAAATAATGGTAAGTAGTGGACTATGTAGTATACTAATGCTAATTTTGTAATAATATATATATATATATATATATATTATTTTATAAAATTAAACATTTACATAAATCATATTTATTTTATAAAAAAATCAATATTTACTTATAATATTATAAGTATGTTATATTATAAAATAATTTTAAAAAAACGAGAGGGTTAGACAACCCTATATTAAAACAGAGGGTTGAACAATCCATATGTGCAACAAGAGAGATGATTTTGGCATGTGGAATCCACGTCCAATGTTATTATATTGGCGTGGGTCTCACAGCCATAATCACCTCTCTTGTTGCACAGATGGTTGTTCAACCCTCTGTTTTAATATAGGGTTGTCCAATCCTCTCTTTTTTTTAAAATTATTTTATAATATAACATACTTATAATATTATAAGTAAATATTGATTTTTTTATAAAAATAAATATGATTTATGTAAATGTTTAATTTCATAAAATAATATATATATATATTGGCGTGAGTCTCACAGCCATAATGAGTAATATATATAAAAAAATTAATAGTTGTGAGTTCCACCTAATGATAAAAGTAGATAATATATTTTTTTTGTTTCCCCCAAACTTATCTCTAACTTAATTTGATGGTTTTATTTAATTGTTTTGATTTTAATCAATTATTTTGGCTATCTTTTTTCTTCAATCATACAAATTTTATTTTAACTAGCACTTATTTAATTTAAAAAACTGATATAATTCTTGCTGACAAAAACTCTAATTAAAGGTTTTTCAATTTAGTTAATTCTTTAAATTAAGTATTAACGATACAACATTCAACTAAGAAAAGTTAATACATACATACATGTCGATAAAGTTTGAACAACATATAAATTAAAAATTTCTAAATATCATTATAATCGTATAGGTTTTCACTTGAGTATTTTTTTTCATAACCATTGAGATCCTGGAATTAATTAGAGTATATAACAATTAGTACTCAAAAAGTGTTATTGAAAACCCATAAAAATAGTTAAAAAAATTAAAATCTGTAAGAAAATATAAAACCCATAAAAACAGTAAAAAAAACTTAAAAACAGTAAAAACAGCAAAAAAATAAAATCTGTAAAAAAAAATTTAAACTGTAATATTTTTAAGAAAACTGTAATCAACAGTAAAAAACTTTAAAAACATAAAAACATAAAAAACTCATAAAAACAGTAAAAACGATTTAAAAAACAGTAAAAACAATTATGATCATTATCATTTTCAGACTAAAATAGCAAAAAAATTACATTAACATGTAATGAGCATAAAAAAATTAGCACTACAAACACATTAAAGCAAACAAAACTTAATGAACTAAAACAATAAATGAAGTACAAAATGAATAATATTAAATGTCGACTAATTAGATTATTACATTAATAGTAGTATGAGCTGATTGCTTGGATAAATAAATGAATTGTCAACTAATTAGATTATTACATTAATAGTAGGATGAGCTAATTGCTTGGATGAATAAATGAATGATGAAATGAAGTAAAAAATGGTTGGATTGAGTTGAGAAATGAAGTCAAAAAATGATGGAGTTGAAGCGAGAAGTGAAGAATAATATTAGTTTAATAGAAAAATGAGATAAAAATTAAAAAGAAAAAATCAAATTAATAACAAAACTACCAAAACTCAACCAATTTATTAAATACTCAACTAACAAATTAAAAATTAATTATCCAAACATGATTTAACTACCCAAAAAAATACAAAACTAATTAAAATTTCGTTTTGAAAATGTTAGAGGGAGAAACAGAAAAAAAATTACTACTTTTAAATTGGGTGGGACCCACAATTAATAATAATTTTTTACATATTACTCATTATGACTGTGAGATCCATGCCAATATAATAACATTTGACGTGGGTCCCACACGCCAAATGTTAATGTGGATGTCAGCCACAATAACCTCTCGTGCAATAGAGAGCTACGACACTCTGTTCTCAATATAGAGTTGCCACTCTCTCTTAAGATAGAGGGTTGAAACCCTCTATCAAAGGACAAGGCCCCGCAATCCTGTCCCCTCATTTTTTTTCTTTTGGTTGCATTTTAATTGTTTTTTATCTTTTTTTTAACAAAGAATCATTTGATTCACTTCACCTCATTTTCATGTCTCTTCTTTTATATGGTCTACGTGTTATTTTTCTACCTTACACATTTTCTCCATTTTTTCATCTTACAACTACATGTGATTTTAACTTTTCATCTCTTTATTTCTTTTTTATATATTTATTAATATAACTTTTCGTTACATCTTTATCTACTTAGCACTATTATATTATCATGTTTAAAATGTGATTCATGTCTCACTCACTCATATTAACATGTATATATGTGTGTTTTATGTCTCATCTACTTGGAATAACGTGTATATGATTGGGTTACAAAATAACATCTACCATTAAATCATGCTATCTTTATCAATTTTTTTACTAAAATACCCGATGACGAACTTTGAAATTTTTGGGATAGCAAACTTCCTGAACTACTGAGGTGATGAATCATTTAAAGATACCGAGAATAACTCCAATAATGCTTTGATTTAAAAAAATAAAAACAAAAAAAACTTGTCAATGGTCTTTGTACCGTCCATTAAAAGTCATCTATTATGATTCATTTTATGATACAAAAACATACCTAATGATATATTCAAAAATGAATTTCTTTAAGATTGTTTTAAATATAATTTTGATAGCATTTTATTATGTTTGGTAACCATTTTAACAATAGGTGTTGTGGGGTGCTAATACTTTCCCCAAACGCAAATGACTCTCGAACCACTTTGCGTTTTCGTATACCAAAATTTTTATTTTTAAAATTGGGTGACCAATCACGCCCTAAAATGATTGGTGACAACTTCGAATTTCTTTTTTCAAAAATAATTTTTCAATTGTCGGTCTGCATCGCGTGCACGTTGCGACAACTTGGCGAATCCACTGGGAAAATAGTTGGTCTAACCCTTTTTAGATCGATAGAGAGTCAAGCAAAAATTTTATCATACGCTATCCTTTTTGTATGGCTCTTTATTTGTTTATTTGATTCATTGTTATTCTTGCTTACAGTGGTAAATAGTTTGTTTTTATAGCGTATATTTTTTTGCATGATTTTTAATTTCACACACATACACTAACCTCATACCCAAGCTTTCCTTTTAGTATTAGCGAGAATGAGTAGTCGAATGCCTTCGTGGAATTGCGGTTTTCGTGTAGACTCATGAAAGTTCTCGCTCAGGTCGACCCTTTTGAGATACCATTTGGGACCGCCATTACTCCTTTTGGATAGCAGCATGGACAGCCTGAGAGTCATTTAAGAGTTTTAGACTCTAACCACACATATCTAGACGACTTTAAAATGTCCAAGTGAAGACAAACGCTAGGGACATCCAAATGCCAGATATGACACTTTGGATAATTAACTATCATAATTTTTTTATGAACCATCATCTTCGTCATCGTCATCATTATCGTCATAGATTTATCATTTTCATTATCTCATGCAACATTGGTATTGTTCCCATTTTAGCATACAAATCAAATATTTTTTTAGTGAAAAGTTACTTTTCTATTAATATTTTTTAGCATTTTCATCATCCATTATGTCGTTAAATTCATGATTTGTCTCCATTTCATGCATCATAAGTTCATTCATTCCTTCATGCATGCATTAATCAGATTGTTTCATTAAATTTTTAAGAATAAAAAAAAAGCTCACTAGTGTGCCTCCATCATTTTCTTAAGAAAACGCGGTCTCAAGCTAGAGTCATGGGCGAGCAGGAAAAAGAGCTATCACGAGAAGAAATGAGGTGAGAGATTAATGAGATGAAATAGAAAATGACAAGGGTTTAAGAAGTTATTGTTGAACTAAGGGAAAAGCAAGTACAACTAACCAATTTGTCATCTCAAGAATTGTAAGATCAACGGCTCAGTGATACTCATCTTTATCCCCTAGATGTATTCATACTCATATGTGCCAACATGGAGATCTGTTCCAATGTGCTTCAACAAAACCGATGGATTTCCAGCATCTTACATCTCCTAACATGCAAGAATTGGTTGCCTTAATGATGTCTAGATATAATTTCACAACCCAACCTCTTGGTGAAAATCAAGCCGTCACTCCACTAGTTGAGCATGTCAGTAATCCAGCCTTGATTCCTAATCTTGATGCACGAAGATTCAAAGGTTAAATTCTAAATCAATTGAGGATCCATCAGCTAAGGATAAGTTAGATTTCCTAGAAGAAAGGTTACGTGCTATTGATGGATCGAATGTGTATGGCACCATCAATGCAACACAATGTGTTTCGTTCCTGATCTAACTATTCTTCACAAATTCAAACTACCAGAGTTAGTTGGAAAGTAAGATGGTAGCACATGCCCGAGGAGTCACCTTATCGTGTATTGTAGAAAGATGGTTGCATGTGCACATGATGTCAAGTTATTGATTCACTTTTTTCCAAAATAGTCCGGTAGGACCTGCATCTCGTTGGTACGTCCAATTAGAAGGTTGACACATTCACAAGTGAACAGATTTAGTTGATGCATTTCTAAGGCAGTATAAGTACAATATAGATATGGCTCCTGACCATTTTGATTTGCAAAGAATGGAGAAAAGGCAAACTGAAAGCTTTAAGGAATATGCACAAAAGTAGAGAGAGTTTGCTACTCAGATGCGACCTCCCCTTCCTAAGAAAAAGATCATTACAATATTCATTGATACATTTAAGACTCCATATTATGATAGAATGGTTGCAAATGCTTCTAGCAACTTCACATATATTATGATAATTGGTGAAATAATAGAGTATGGAGTCAAAAATGGAAGAATTTCATAAGCTCCAATGGAAACCTCCTTAAAACAGAAAGAGGAGGAAGTGAAAGCATTCAATTATAGATACTCGTTGCAAGCTGGGAACTCTGGACCAAGCTTTTCAAAGTATTATGAAGGATCTACAACCATGACACTGTATGTAGTAAACATTTCATAAATGGATTAAGGTCATCACTATTCACAGCAATAAGGTTTTCATAATAGGTCAAGGCCTAATAAAAGACTACAATTACGCCAACAAAATATTAGCCAGAATGATCAGAATCAACAAGGGCGAAAGAAAAATAAAAAGTAAGCTAAATATGATCCAATTCCAATGTTATACACAGAGCTTTTACCATAATTAATTAAGAACCATAACTTGGCATCAGTTCCTCTAGATCCTCTTCATCCTCCTTATCCTAGATGGTATTATCTACACTCTCGATGTGATTATCATGCTGGGATAATATGACATTCGATTGAAAATTTCTCGGCGTTGAAAAGTAGAGTTGGCTGGCTAAATTTCAAGAAGTGGGGTGAAAACTCAAATATCAATTCTTAGTCAAATCATGGGACTACCTTTATGTGATGAAGAAACAAACTTTGAAGATGACATGGTGAAGCTTTTAATAGTTTTAATCCTGAGTACAAATGCATATGTGCCACCCTGTTCATCAGTTTAACAATTGGGATGTAATCGAGTTCCTTGTTCTTCTTAGAGACTTTCAAGAGTGACGAGTTAATGACAAGTTTCTTGCTTTTGAAGATGACATGGTGAAGCTAATGACAAGTTTCTTGCTCTTCCCAATGTCTTAAAAAAACCTTTTGTCATGCACTTATTTCTTATTTTTTGCATGTGTCCTTTGCATTTTCTAAGTTCAATTCTAGTTTTGTTTAATTTGAATATCGTTAATTTCTAAGTTAAAAATGTAGTTTCAATTTTGCGTCCTTTGATGTCATATTCCTACATCTCTCTCATTTCCTTTCATTTCCTTCCTTTCACCTAATAATCTAATCTAGAATTAGGAATGATATTTTTAAAAGTAAAGCATAAGCAATTTTATTCATAACTTCGACAATCTCATATGTAGTGTTAAATTAGAGGAAAATAAAGATATTATCCATAACTGAGGTTATGTTTTTATTGAATTTACATTTGATTGAATATGATGGAGAAGCATTCTTTCAGATATTCCAAACACTTACATCTTTGCAAGCTCATTTGAGCCTAAACAAAAATATTTATTCTATGCTACCCAATCAATGATCACCCTCACACTAGGGCAATTTTTACAAAAAAATTGCCGAAGTACATGTCACATAAGTTGAAAAGTATTTCAAAATAAATAAAAAGTAAAAGACAAAGGCAAAAGAAAAAAGATTGCATACGAAAAAAAGGAAAAAAGAAGAAGAAAAAGTCAAAAGCCAAGTGAGCCTTATAATATTTTCAAGAGTGATATAGACATTAGGGCGAAATTTGTTTGAGAAATTTTCCAAATGCGTTTTCCTAAACTGGGGCACATTTTCATTAGATGAATCAGTTTTCAACAAGTGGACAAATAAAATCTTTTCATTAGAGCATATCTTGCTTAATCCGTCAGCTGAAACAATCTCTTTGAAAAATTCAAAATAGTGGGATAAATTCTTCACGATCTCCAACACTGAGGGCAGTTGTTGTAAAAAATGGACAAAAATGCAAAACCCACACTGGGGCAGTTCCTGCTAAGATCTTCAAGGTGATCATTGACTTACACATACCACTTTTCACATGAGTTTTGGGCCTTTTATGTTCTTTCTTTGGCAGCCTACGTATAACCAACATTACAGTCCAAATGAAAGTCCGAACCAAGAAGATTCATCTACAATAAGAACTTAACTCTGAATAAGATAATATAAACGTATGTCATGAACAAGACATTATCTTTCAGAAAAAGACAAGAATTATTACTCTAAGTGTGGGAGAAACGAAGTTACGTAAAATATCTTTAGTCCTCAAAAGAATGGCTCCAAATGTGGTTATCTTGTTCTACAATTCATTCTCTCATAATATTGTCAAATTTCTAGTAATCATTCCTTTGTCAATAAAAAGCCATTCAGTCATAATATCCATTCTACCTTTCTTCATACATTTTGCTCCATAACATTTAGAACATGTAGGGAACATTGTAAATTACTCTTGAAACAACTTAGTAGCACGATTTTTTTAGCAAAGGAAGAAAGGAAAAGTTCAACCTGAATGCAAGGTGAAAACTTGAAGGGGCATCATGGGTTAAAAAAACAAAGAAAAAAAGAGTAAGATTGTAGCTGCAAGCCAGCATATGCGTCATCATAGCTCAAAATGGCATTGTGGCATTTTACAATATGGATCAAAATAAAAGAGCTTTTCTCGTTTGCCTCCACCTTGAAAATAAAGTTGAAATGGTATAGCATGATCCAATGAAGAATGGGAGCGATCTTATCTTAAAAATCTAAGTCTCGCATCTCTATACAGTGGCACACGTAACTAGCATATTGTCTCATTCAACTATATATGTTCCTTTAATCTACAGCCTAACACAAAGCAGCAGTGAGGGGCAACTCGCCCACACAACCAGCGCGGAAGATGAGTGGAAAAGACTACACATGAAATTTCATTATACTCTGTCTCACTCAAGTGAATTGGTTTCAAGAGCATTCCACCCGTAATCTGAAAAGTCAATATGAGATATTATAGTTGAAGTCGACATGCGAAAATGAAAGCTAAATAAAATATTATTGGGTGTTTACACGATTGAAGTGAGAAGAAGCAAAATAAGGAAAAAATATTTGTTTGCATCGACATGGAGCTAAATATTGGGGCATCATCAAATGCAGAAACGATGCCATTTTCTCAAAGCATGCTCAATATTTCATTGTCAAGCTATGATTCTAAGCCAAACGACTATTTTTTAAGGATTGTGAAGATGATCACAATAAACTAATTCTTTAAAAAAAGAGTTATCTTCAATAGATGACCAATTTTCAATAAAAAAATATATCATAACATTTTCTTAAAAAAATTCACAATCATGCATAGCATGCACACAACCAAATCTTTACATTTACATCGCATATACATGTATCACGTTATTTTCTTTGATACAGTTCAACTGCATGAATCATTAAGAATATCTATTTGGAGTCCAGGAGGCATATTTCAACATTAAGAGCGTGTACTAACCCTAGGGGTGTAATCAGTTCGGTTCGGTCAGTTAATTAGGTGAAAATCAAACCGAACTGAAACTCAAGGCTTGGCCCTATATTGAATCGAACCAAACTGTGATTTTATATGAACTGAATCGAACTGTGATTTATGGTTTAGTTCAGTTAGTCTAACCCAGCTCTTGCTATCAAATGAAGCTTGTTTAGAACAACTTCAACATCGTTCAAACATCTTCAGTTGAATCAAACTCAACTCGATCGTGTTTGAAGTCTGTTCCAGGTCCGTTTCAAAATATCCGATTAAATTGAACCCAAATTGAGTCGAAATTGAAGTCTGTTCTGAAATATTCGGTTAAATCAAACCTGAATTGAGTTAAGATCGAAGTCTGTTCTAGGTCTACTTCAAAATATTCAATTAAATCGAACCTGAATTGAGTCAAGTTCGAAGCCTATTCCAGGTCTGTTTCAAAATATCAAGTTAAATCGAATCTGAATTGAGTCGAGGCCGAAGCCTGTTCCAGGTTTTCTCAAAATATCCAGTTAAATCAAACCCGAATTGAGTTAAGGTCGAAGCCCGTTCTAGGTCCGTTCCACAATTTCCAGTGAAATCGAACTTGAATTCAGTCGAGGTTGAAGCTTGTTCTAGGTCCGTTTCAAAATATCCAGTTAAATCAAATCTGAATTGAGTCGTGGTCGAAGCTTGTTCCAGGTCTGTTTCAAAATATCCGTTTAAATAGAACTCGAATTGAGTCGAGGTTGAAACCTGTTCCAGGTCTCTTTCAAAATGTACGGTTAAATCGAACCCAAATTGAGTTGAGATCGAAGCCTATGTCTATCCAGGCCCGTTTCATTTCATAATCTAACTGGTTAAATCAAACCTGAATTGAGTCAAGGTCAAAGCCTATGCTTATCCATGTCCGTTTCATTAAAAAATCTAACTGGTTAAATCAAGCCCGACTTATGTCGAGATCGTAGCCTGTGTCTATCTAGGTCCGTTCATTTAAAAATTTGCTCAGTTAAATCAAATCTGAATTGAGTCGAGGTCAAATCTTGTGTCAATCCAAGTCTAATTCACATTTCTTTCCTCTCCTAGAACCTGAATCAGTCGAGGTCTCTATTCCTCTCATCCATATAATTATTTCTCATGCCGGTCAAAATACTTATATACACATTTGTACACCTTCTAAGTTTAGAAGCGTGAACAAATGGGGGTAGCTGTAGATACCGTATTTTATTCGGCCGAATATTTTTTATATATTTTTTTATTTATTAGCCCATATACTAGTCTAAGACTATATAAAGCCCAATGCTTAAAATAGAAAAATAGCCCAATAGCTAAAAATAAGAAAAATAGCCAAATGACTAAAGATAAGAAAAAAGAATCCAAGGACTAAAAACAAGATATATTATTCATTGTTCTTCATCATTTCTCATTCATACTCATGTAGTGTATATTCTTTATTTTTTTTTCATAAATAATTTATATATGTGTGTGTGTTATTTTATGAAATTAAACATTTATATAAATCATATTTATTTTATAAGGAATTTAATATTTATTTATAATATTATAAGTATGCTATATTATAAAAATATAAAAAAAATTGAAAAAAATGGGAGGGTTGGACAACCCTCTGTGCAACATAGGGCTACGGCTCTTTGTTCTTAACACCAAAC
This sequence comes from Datisca glomerata, assembly GCA_003255025.1. Lineage (NCBI taxonomy): Eukaryota > Viridiplantae > Streptophyta > Magnoliopsida > Cucurbitales > Datiscaceae > Datisca > Datisca glomerata. The sequence goes on from QANY01012303.1 coordinate 2,457,379, forward strand.
CCCGAAGAGGATGAGAAAACAAACGCATCAAAAATAAGCTTAAGTAAGCCAGGGGGAGGCGGGGACCAACAAGGAGAAGCACCACTCGGAGGGATCTGACCCGAAGGCATCCTAGAGGCCTGGATCGAGGACCAAGAAGTTAAGAAAGAGCCAGCTCAAAATTAATGTCTTCGCATTTGAATGAGGGTCACCATGCAACAAGGAATTCCTTTGAGATCAAATGAACCAACAAGTAACACCCATTTTTTGGCGCAGAAGGCAGGGCCACAAGGAGAAGCAACAATCAAAAGCATCCACAAAAAACCATAACGGGTCCAAAACCCTGGCATTAGACATAAAAGACTAATCCGGCAGAGACCATATATCCTTCGCAATCGGGCAAAGAAAAAGGGCATGAACAATAGAATCATCCCATTACAGAAATTCTAATTCGGACTAACCTTTAACCTGTGATGATGGAGATTCACCTTAGTAGGAATGAAGTTCTTTGACACTTTCCAAAGAAAAATCCTCACTTCGTTGGGAACTTTAAGATCCCAAAGAGATTTCCACCAAGCTTTAAAGCCCGAAGAGCAAGAGGGTCCTTCCCGAAGAGACAAGACTAAAACCAGCCAATAGCAACTCCTTACAGAATAGATGTCGTCCTTAGAAAATCGCCAAAGCAAGAAATCATCACCACAAAAGGGAATAAGCGAGATAGACTGAATCACTTTGACATCCTCCTCGGAAAAAAGCTCTTGCAAGGTTCCATAGTCCTAACAAAAATCCCCAATAAGACCTGAGACCTTCAGATTCACTGCCTCAGTATTAGAATTCAGGAACATGGGTTTGAAGGAGGATTCTCTAGGAATACACGGGTTAGTCCAGACATTAACTGATCTATCATTGATAAGTTTCCATCTCAACCCTTTTGAAAGAAGCTCACGGCCCCACAGGATAACTCTCCAAGACAGTGAACTAGAAGCTTTAACACTACACTGCAAAAAAGGCTCAGAAGGGAAATACCCAACTTTAAAGACTCTAGCCGTCAAGGAGTTTGCGAACGATAGGATTCTCCAAGCTTGTTTTGCAAGATGAGCCATGTTGAAAGAAATAAAATTGTGAAAGCCCAATCCTCCTTTACTTTTAGGCAGATAGAGATTTCTCCAAGAAATCCAGTGCACTTATTCTGAGAATCAGTAAAACCTTGCCAAGACCGAGCAAAGAGGGCTTCAATGTCATGACAAAGCAAAACTAGGAGCTTGAACACCTGCATAGAGTAAATGGGAAGAGGCTGAGCAATTGCTTTGAAGAGCATCTCGTTACCACAAGCCAAAAATTGTCGTTCCTTCCATTTCTAAAGAAGCTTCCAAACCTTATCCTTAGGGTGTCTAAAATCTTCCGCTTTCTTTCTTCCCAGGATAGAAGCTAACCCGAGATATTTCTCGAACACAAAGGAGGTCCTGACTTCCAAGGAGGCAGCCACACTAGCTTTCAGATTTCGATCGACCTTAGGACTAAACACCAAAGAAGATTTATCCAGATTAGCACATTAACCTGAAGCTCTCGAATAAGTGGACAGGATATTGGAAATCTCCTTTGCATCATGCACCGAATTCCTCAGGAAAATAAGATTGTCGTCAATGAAAAACAGATGAGAGATTTGAGGACAACCCCTGCACAACTCCATACCCCTCAATCGGTTACCTCTAATAGCCTCTTTCAAAAGATGTGAGAGCCCAGCAGCACACAGAATAAATAGGAAAGGGGAGAGGGGATTACCTTGACGAAGGCCTCGAGAACGGTGAAAATTACCAAAAGGTTGACCATTAATCATAACTCCTATAGAAATCATGTAACACACCTCATAATAAGATAGATACATCTCTGGTTCAGTTAAAAATGTAAAAAATATAAATCAGTAGATGTGAAAGTAATATAAATAAACTTGTCAACATAATTCACCAACATACATTCTCTTTTGAAAAAAAAATTTTGAAGATTCTCAATCGGTACTATCGTGGTCGAGCACCATGATAGAATCATTGGCACTTTGATCGAAACATGGTTACCATACAAACTATCCACCAAGGGGATAGTTTCAAATACTCATGTCTATTTAAACAAAAGAGAGCAATTCAGTATTCAACACATAAATAATTCAATACATCACTACATAGATTTAAATAAATTATACCTAGAAGGTAAATGGATATCCATTGAGTGAATAACCATGAACAACAGCGAGGGATTTTTGTATTTTTTTCTTGATCTTTCAGATCACAAAAAATAGTCTTTGTATTCTTGACAGCTGATAATGATTTTATTGTTTTTGAGAAAGAGAGCTCTCCCCACGAATATAGGTTGAACGCTTCAAGGTCGTCAACCATCCATCTTTTCTCAATTAGGGTACGGTTTCCCTCCCCAACAAAAAATGTTCTAGCAAATAAATCAGAGACATCTTGACCCAATCAGAATCTACCTTATATTTAGAGTTTTTAAACTTCTCGTCCAACTTAACCATGGTTATTGATTGGGCTTTGAGAAAGTACAGATCATAGAGTCTGTTGGAGCCACAGGTCTTCTTCTCATCCCAGACTTCACCGAACTTTAGTCTAGTCATCAATGAGAACTTCTTCTTGGACAATGGTTCCTCATTGACAAGAAACCCGATTTCATCCTCAGATGGAGTGTCGTTGACATATTCGGCCTCCCTGGCCAGAACCTGGTGAAAGACAGTTGCTAAAAACTTCATGGCTGGGAGATCAAGGAGATGGCCAAAGCATGTCTCCTTAAAATAGGGAGAGTTAAGGAGTTGTCAGCTTGGTCTTGATAACCTTTATGCAGTGGATATTGAATTTTACATTGACCTTCGCTTTTGGGATTTTGTTAACGTCATGGACGTATCTTAGTTGCATCTTTGATGAAGCCATTGCTGGGATCGGTTGGTTTTAAAATTAATTAAAAATAAGTTTAAACCACGAACAGTTCGTGGGCGGAATATAAAAAACTTCCAATTAACTTATTTAATCAAATTAAATAACTTAAAACCAAACAACGTGCGATTATGCGTATGCGACATTAAACGAGAAGATAATGTTAGAAACATTTTTTCACCTACGCTTTGTAGCGGAGAATTTCTGAACTGACGGAATTCCTCGAGCATTTTTCGTGTCCTTCGAGCTTTGAGATCCAAATCACACACTTCAACTCCAAGAGCGATTTGTGAATTTCGTCCACCAACAGCCACCCTTTAATTTCAGAAATATATCTCACGAGAATTTTGTATAGGAATTTGAGTGTGGGCTCTCAAAACGATTGAAGAAGAAAAATTGAAATTTTTCGACTTCAATATAATTTTCGACGGTAACAGGAAGGGAGGAGAAAACGTTTTGTCCTTTTGCTTTGTTAACAAGCAACTCTATCTTATCCTAGATTTATCTGCAATCAGATTGCTATTAGATATTGATAAAATATAATTTTTGATATTTACAAATATACTCATATTTTTAAATTTTCCAAAATTTATCCCATATATTTATAATTGCTGAAAATTATAATATTCCCTAGAGTTTGAGTTGTATCGAGATTCATCAATTCAATTGATAAATTAATTGATCATTATCATTTTTTTTTTTTATTTACTAATTATCCAATAAATAAAAAATAATAGATTAATTAATTTCAATACATCTAACCACACTTAACTAATTAAATGACATCACACATCACATATAGGTATAGGAAATATGTCTTGGCACAAAAACACATTTTGATCCAATTTACTTCGTTTCTCTATTCATGTTCTCATGAGCTATTTTTTAGACCGAATGAACCCACATGAGCAAAGCTAAGGATTCAAATACCCGATAAATTTATCTTCATAAATTTCTGACCTATTTAATCCTAACATCGTACGACTCCATTATAGGTTTGATGTCAAATCAACTCTCGATTCATGTGCGCTACATTTTTTGTTGGTGTAAATAAACCCTTTTATTTTCACGGTCCACAGAATATTTTAACATAATACTCATCATGAATATCAATAACAAGAGCGAAATATAAAATTACCATTTACCCATTTTGTTATTATTTTCTTAACTCATTTATTGACTGTGAATAAGAAAGACATAATAGTGAATTGTCTCATACAATTTACAAGTCTTAATCAATGACTCAATTCATTGAGTATCTGGCCAGGTTAATTCATTCACACACTCACCAATAAAGCATATGGTGATATTGTTACTTTCGCAATCGAACCATGAATTTTCATATATGTGAATCACGTAACTCCAACTTAATTGAATTACAATCCCAACAGTCGAGGTGTTGCCCGCCAATTTGAACTCTCTCATTCGACATATCAAAGATTGCAACTAACCAAGTCAAGCTACGTATTCACCCCAGGATTAAGATAATTATGAAAATATCATTAAGGTGTAACAATTAGATTTAGAGCTTGATAAATGATTTTAGGCTCTAAACTAATTTGTTACCGGTCTATTGAACATGTTCATAACATTTATAGGTTAACCGTTTGAGTCTCCACTCCCATGCTCCTAGACCGGCATCCATTGGTTCAATCTAACAGTCATAACCGGATTCGATTGCCCAGTCGATCGTAAACTGTGAAAATCGTTCTGAACTTTCTCCGTAGAGTTCGTCTGGAGACGCCCCTGTCATCAATCTTTGTTCGTTGATGAAAGTTTCAGGACTTGAGTAATTTAAAACACACTTTAATTTAAAATAAAACTTTTAATTTATTCATAAAAATTCAATAATACTAATGTCGAACCCCATCCTCACCATAACAATATAATTATTTTTGCTTCTAACATATATGTGAAACCTTAAACAAAGTGAATGTAAAAAATATGATTATAATACTTTAAATCTAAGAACTATATAGGTCCATTAAATGATATCTTTTGTAATAATACGAACAATCTAAAATGATTAATATGTTCTAGAAAAAATTAATAAAATTATATAATCATCAATTACATAATTGTCTCTAACAATCAGACTCATAATAATATGAAATCATGAAATTATTAATTTGATTAAATAGGAAAATGTATTTCTCAGAGGTGGAATAGGATGAGAACTTCTATGTCAGAGAATCAACACGAACTATTCATATTTCATGAGAGAAAAATATTTACCGAAATTATTCACAATCTATTTCCACCTTCCATCACGACTAATCAAACGAGTAATTTTCAATTGATGATGATATAAATTAAGTTCTAACTGTTAAAGTGACGTGTCTTTCATTTGATATGTTAGTGTAATCAATAATTTAAATTATTTATAAAATTAACCTGTGAATAAATTATACGTCACTTGATTATTTAAAACTTATACATAACTTGATCAATCTATAATTATTCCACCTGTAGAATAATAAATGAATGGGACGAATAAGATTGCCACAATCTAAGATTGAGTCACCTCCAACATTTTCCATTGGTATGGACTATATTGTACAAAATCAAAAACAAAATTTATACATGGACCTCTTTCCTAAGTTGTCACCAAGTTTAAATAGAATGTATGTCTTGGACTTAATATAACCGAATGATTAAATTATAATGAAATCCAATCATTTTCTTTGATAGAAAAATTCTACTTTCAATGTACTTTACCAACATAAATTGAACCAATCCAAAGACAATGTTCATGTCATAATTTACAGACAGATGTTAATATCTTTACATGTGTGGGTTCTGTGTGAGTCTTTCTAGAAAGATAACATATTTTTCAAACAGAGCCAATGAAAATGAAGCATAGACAAACCTATTTAAACTCTCATGGCAATGAAGGGATCTATTACTGTTACTCTGTCAAAGCCGAAATTTCAATTGGTAAATGCATAAAACAATGGTTAGCCAAACTACAAATACTTCATTATCAATGACAGCTTTAGATGTTCTTTTTCCCATATAAGTTTTATCATTGTCAGCACATTATATTTCTCCAAAAGGTAAGAAAAAGCCCACTTGATTGAAGAAACAAAGAACATAAATATCCATAATTTTTACTTAGTCCTCAGAGTAAAACACTAATATCTAGAAAACCCAGAAAGCTTATGGAGGTGTCTCAAGAATATTTAGTTAAGGATCTTGTAGTGAAGGTGAAGGAGGAAATGTTCTCAGCTATTAATACTTTATCATATATGTCAACTTCTGCTTATGACATGGCATGGCTTGCATGGGTCACAAATTCAACATGGAATGCAGATGAAGTAGCGATTCAAAATGGTACAATTTTTAAATCACTATCTCTGCAATATTCTCCTTAATGTATGACAACATGGAAAGTTAAATGATCATTATGATAATGTATGTAGGATTGTCATTCATGAATGCATATATGAAGAAGCTAATTGCAGAGCAAAATGCTTCATTTCCTCTTTTGTGTGACATTTTCTTGGATAGGATTTTCCATGGATGTGGTATGTTTTTGCTTCTATATGTTGTGCTGACAGATTTATCAGTTTGGTTTGGTGATTATACTTATAATTAATCGAGTTAAGGTGTGTTTCAGGTCCTCCCATTTGTTATCCTTTGGATGGAGATTTTGTAAGAGTGAGCCTAACTGATCAGATTGAAAACTTGGGTTTGGCAGAACACTTCAAAGAGGAAATGGACACCATGTTGTCTCAAGTTTTCAGGTAATGAGACCAAAACTTACCCATTTCATAGAAAATGAAAATTTTAATTCTATGGTTCTAAAAATTAGATGAAAAGGCCTTTTACTAATCTATTTTGCTATTATTCTTTGGAAAAAGTACATACAAAAGCAAAGAGCATAAGAACATGGAGAAGCATGGGTTGTCACAGCAAATACTCAAGGATTCTTTGGCATTTCGGTGTCTGAGACTGCATGGTTACCGTGTATCTCCTAGTATGGATACATATCGATTCAAAAATTTCATTCTTATGATAAAACTTGTATAAGAATGTTTTCTTATGTCTATTAAAACAGAACTGTGACTGCAGAGAAGTTCTGCTGGTTCCTTCATAACAAGGCTGTAATGGAGCAAATGGAAGAGAACCATGAATTCTATTTGAGTTCCATGTATAACGTATACCGGGCAACCGATGTAATATTCAAGGAAGAATCTGAGCTTGAGGCTGCCAGAGAATTCTCAAGAAGGATATTGGAAAAGGGATTAACAGGAATGACAAATTTGCAAGACCAGGTATGTTTCTTACCACTTTCACATGAAGGACAAGAGGAAAATTTTAACAGTTAGGAGCTACAAGTTTTGCAGTGTTTTTTACTATATAGATTAAGCATCAATTAAGTAGTCCATGGCTTGCTCGGTTGGATCATCTCGAGCACAGAAAGTACATTGAGAGAGACGAATCTAGCCGGAGAAGAGGATCTCTAGTCTTTTACAATAGGTAAAAATAACTTCAACTTATCAGTCTTGTTTTCCAATCTCTTTGTTCTATTTTGTGGTACATGATTAGTATAAGAAGTTCAAATGACTAGATTATCAAGCTTAAGTAATGGCAGACTGCTACAATTAGCAAACGAGAATTACACACTGAGGCAATTGATATTTAGAAATGAACTGAAGGAATTAGAAAGGTAGAGTCTTCACTCTTGATTTTACTTGAACCTTAAATAATTGAATTAGAATGTAGTAATGGAGGATTCCATAGGTGGTCAAAGGGGATGGGTCTTTGTGACATGGGATTTGCACGAGAGAAAACGACGTATTGCTACTTTGCCGTTGCTTCTACTGTCTCACTTCCTTCTCAATCGAACGTGCGATTAGCGGTCGTGAAAAGTGCTATCCTCATAACAGTTGCTGATGATTTCTTTGATGCCAAAGGTTCACGCCATGAATTGGAAACTCTCACTACTGCCATACTGAGGTATGCAAATATGCAATACTAAATTGTCATTTCCAATTCCTTTTGTCATGTAAATACTAATCTAATGTCCTATAATTTGTATCAGATGGGAAGGTAGAGGCTTGGATGGACATAGTAAGACTATATTCAATGCGGTCCAAGATCTCGTTAATGAAATTTCAACAAAATATTCCGAAACACAAGGATCTGACATAAAGGGACTTTTGCAAGATCTAGTAAGATTTTGATCAATGAAAATTCAATAGCAGCAATAATCAGGTGCTGAAAGACAAGCTAATTTTTGTGTTTATTGGAATGAAGTGGCATAAAACATTTGTTGCGTGGCTGAAAGAATCGGAATGGAGTCAAAACAGACATATACCATCAATGGAAGAGTATCTCAAAGTTGCTACAAGCTCTATAGCTACTCAAACCATTGTTCTTCCAGCATCACTCTTAATGAATCCACCTTTACCATTAGACGTTCTCAAATGTCCTCAAAGTGAAAAGGTCACGAGTTTGCTCATGCTCTTGACTCGCCTATTGAACGACATCCAAAGCTATCAGGTACACATTCACGACATGTATTCTTAACTCAAACTTTCCAACACTTTGTTGTTTCCATAACAAAAATACGGGCAAGTGTTTGCAGAGGGAGAAAGAAGAGGGAAAACCGAACCTCGTTCTTCTTTGCATGAACGAAAATTCAAATTTGACAGAGGAAGATGTAATAGATATCATTCAGAAAACATTGGAGGAAAAGAAGAAAGAGTTTATTGAACATGTTCTGGTGGATGGAATGAGCAAAATGCCAAAAACTTGCAGGCTACTTCACCTTTTCTGCTTGAAAGCATTTCAAATGTTTTACAATTCTTCAAATGCATTTGATTCCCCAACTGCTTTGCTTGCTGATATTAAAAATGCCATTTTTGACCCATTAAAGCTTGAGACTATAGCAATGGAGGAAAATACGTGTCCCTCTCCCACAAGCACCCGCCCTTTTGGTAGAGGTAGAACAAGCTTACAAGCACACAATGCAACCTTGGAGAACAACATTAAAAGGTATAATGGAAGAAAGTTTCTGCCTCAGCGTCACAAGGAGATTGCTCTTCTCAGGATAACAAGACCCAGTTTGTTGATTGGCATTAATAAGCCAATCACTTGTATTAGTTTACTGTAACTGGGAAATAAAACTTTGTTCTTCTGCAGAAACTATAAATAGAATGGTAGAAATATATGCAAGTTTTATATTTTAAGTACAAATATGTCAAATATTATTGAAGTGATTTTTAAATTGACAAAAAAAAATAATAGCACTGTTTTAGAACAAAATAAATATCTAACATTATTATTTAAATTTAATATTATTTTATCCCCATTTTATGCTCTCTCTCCTTCCACCTCTCAATCCCCCTCTTCACGCCTCTCTCCTTCCACGTCTATCTCACACTGTTCCCTTCTGATTAGCATTTATTAACATTTATTTAATTAACAAATCTTTACCATTTTTATCTCCCTCTCCTTTCACGTTTATCTATATCTCTCCCTACAATAATTATATATACATATTCATGTAAATACAATATATATATANGTAAAGAGAGGGAGAGATATGGGGAGAGAGATATGAAAATGAAAATGGAAAATGGAAAATCCGGAGTGGAGGAGAGGGAGAGAGTAAAAATGGAAAATCTTATGTTTGTTTATTATTATATTATATATTAATTAAAGATAAGTTATATAGTATCTTATTTATTTTTGTAGATCCATTCACACTACTATTTTTTATTTTTATGAAATTACTTCTTGATTTTTGTATTAATATAATATAGTAAAAGTGTGCTTATCTTGATTAAAGCCCAACTAAAAATAAAAGGCCCACTTTTGTTTTTTGGTGGCCCAAAAGATTGAAAGGTGGGAGGTTTACACCGTACAATGCTCTTAATTGTGTTGGAAAAGGTAACAGAAAACTGCAAAGTGCTAGGTATTTTCAGAATTCTCTAAAAGAGGCCAGATTTGGACTATTTTATTTTGTTCATTTAGATCCCATATCTCGGCGGAGACGGTGACCAACGGCAACCTCAGGACCAACAATGGCGGAACCGGAACCACTTGACAAGAAATCCAGGTACAACACTGTTGATAAGAAGAAGCCGAAGAGAAACCATGGTTCGACCTTATTCTTCGTCCTTTTGGATTACCTTTTCATCTTCATCTTTCTTGGGTTCCTCTGCTTCATCCTCTTCAAGATATTTGGCGTCTGAATCTCAGAAGTGACCCACATTATATTTCCAAGATGAGGTTTCGATCAAATTCTCACCTTTTACTGGGTATTTTTCTGATGTAAATATGATGTCTCAGTACTGAAGAAGCTTCAAACTTTGTATCTTAGTCTTAAAGTTTAGGAGGTTAGGACTTTTGTTTAATTGCGTCTCCTTATGTTTTTTCATAATGCGTTAAGAATTTAATAAGCTAGTGCCGAAACCCATTTGAGAGCTGAAAGAAAATCCATTTACAATATTGAAGGGCTTCTTATAAGGAAATTGAAACATAACAGACCCTTAAAGATATGATTCTCATCCTGTTTTTTGAGAGAGAATATTTCCATTTGCAGTGACGGTCATCAACATCTAATCTTTATCTTTACCAACAAATGTAAGGAAAAATAATTGAATTTGTAGTATTGCAATCATGTATGTTAGAGAAACAAAGACATCTGTTTTCTTTGATAATGAAGATCGGCAGTCATTTTTCACATATTATTGGAATTTTGGGTTATTGGGAGCCTGCATTTTACTTGCCAATAACTTTTGTGTGCACTTTCATATCTGATTATGATATTTAGAGTTGGAATTCTGCCAAGAGTCCCTGAATGTTTTGAGCCTCAAAGTTGAATTTACGTTTAGGAAGATTTCTGCGTCATTTAATGCTAACCCATTATCAAACCAACTAAACATTCTTTAGACATCTTATTAATGATTTCTGGTTGGATTGTTTTACTATTTGTCTTTGATTGCACTTCATGCGCTAATGGAATTGCAACTGCTTGGACCTATCTTGTTCCATGCAGTTTAGAATCTGAGTATAAGGTCTATTAAGAACTCACAACCTTTCCCTTGTTGATTCTGTTTCGAAATGTTGGTGTAAAGTGTAATACACAACATGGTCAAAATGTAAAATAGTTTGGATCCAAACAGCATATTGTTATTCAAAATGAGAACATACAATAGACTACTATTATTATTAGCAGTTGACGCATACCTGAAACTTGAACACTGTTCTAACACACATTGGAAGTTATTCAAAGATTACAACTGAATAGACTTAAAGATGGACAGTATCTGGAACCTCACCATCATATCCAGGGTTAGGGCTAGGGCTAGGGGTTTCAAATCCAGGATATGGGGTGATAGTATCATCCCCACCTGGAGGATAAGCACCATTTGATCCTGTACTCCCTCCGTTGCTGCCATCGAAACATGGAGGAAGTTTGAAGCCCCCAAAGCTTGGAATAATGCCACCTTCCCCATGTGATCCAAGCAACCACTCAGGCTGTTTCTTGTCAACATTTTTGTGGTTTTCCGGGATGTTGCGCCCTGCAACTGCTGGTCCAGTGAGTGCCATAAGGATGTTGAAAATGAAAAACATGGGAAAGAGAGAGTTTTGGATTCTATAAGCCATTGCTGACCTCAGTGTGTGTGCAAGTGAGTGATCAATCAATGCAGGAAGATGTTTGTTTGGTGATGGAGAAAATGGGAAGATTATAAGCACTACTTATAGAGCTCAGGATATGGCGAGGTGGGTGAACTATTGGTAAAAGATCATGAATTTTATAGGTTTAAGATGAAGGTCCATATTATGGATAGAGAGAGACTTTCCAAATAAGTGAAGTGTAAAATAGAGAGTATTAGTTTCTGAACTCCTCTTCAAATTACTACTTACTATTATAATCTTTCTTCAACAATTCATACGGCTAATAAAGACTCTGTAGTACATTGATGAATTAATTTGCCTCCATATTCCATTTGTACGTGTAGACCATGATCATACTGTACTGGGAGAATAGTTCACCTTTTTTGGCATATCAAACTCAATGGAGGTAACTCACAACAACATTAATAATGGCTGAACTTAATGCTTGCTTTTTTGTTGGTAAATGTAATTCTTCTAAGCAATCATTACTAGTGTCAGAAAGAGATTTTGGTATAGCCCTACTGTCCATAACTCAGATAACAACGGGAAATCACAGGAGAGTTGGGGCTGTCACCTAGAATTTTTTAAACAAGATGTTTTCTGGTTAGCTGTGTTTGTATATCAAGTAAAAGTTGTATCATTTTCAGTTTTCGTTAGAGAAATTTTGCAGAATAAATAATTTGTCTGAGTTTGTTTTAAAAAATAACAGCTTTTTAATAGTTATAGGTAGTGGCAGGTTTCATAATTTGTCAATAATTTTAGATTAAAATGATCATAATCTATATATGGTGTGTTTGATAATTTTTCGGATATATCAGAAATATATAGATGATATACTGATTTAAAAGATGATATATCGATTTTTTTTGTATATCAGAGGTATATAGACGAAGAACCCAACATATAGCTTCGAAAATTATCTATATATTATGAAGAAAGAAGATACACGATATAAGCTGATTTTTCCTTCAAAATTGTTGAACATTTGGTATTGATAATATCATTAATTTAAAAAAAATATTTCCTTAACAAATTTTTTAATTGATATTAAAAAAAATATAATCAATTATTAATTATTCTCTGATTTAATTAAAAAGAAAAAAAATAAAATAACATTTGAATTAGAAAACTTTAACTACCGGAATTTTTAATTAATTACAAGAACTCATAAAATCAGTTTGTGAAATCTTAATTATAATTTCATTAACAACTGATTGATGACGTGACAATAATTATCGTTTTACCAAAGGTTTAAAAAAACTAATGTATTTTTTCTTTTATAACTGAAGCCCAAGCAATCTCATACCCCAGTCAAATTCTGCATTCCAGTCTATAGTAATTCTGTGGACAGGGAAATGTGCAAGATAGAACGCCCTGTATTTGAGAAGTTGTAATCTCCATATTCGGACAGAGACCAAGAAAAGCTATCAACTTTTACTGCAACTTTCAGTTTTGTAGATAAGCCTTTAGTTCTCGAGATAATTTCTGGAATTATGGTAAATCTTGAAGTGTTGAAAATCAGTGTTCCTTCATATCATTTGAGTCATATAACTATGACAATATTGAGTCTTCAGTACTCCAAGAACGCTGAAAAGTTTCTTTGAGTATGGCCTTCTAATCAGGTGATCCTTTCATTAAAGAACTTCTTACTGTGCATTAGTGATGATTCTTTAGGCATAATCTATTTTCTACCACTTTTCATTGTAGGCTTCAGTCAGGAGTTACTTCAGTAGAAATTCAGCCCAGTTGAGCATATTTATGTTTCTGAATATCTTCTGTATTTAGAACTCAGACAAATTGGAAAAATCCCAGAAATGTTAACATCCTGGGATGAGTCATATACTCACAACCACAACCAAACCAGAGACATTGAATTTACAGACACAGCTATACTGAATCAATCCAATTCCTTGATAGAAGGATTTAAATAAACCTCTGTGCAATACAATTATACAAAATCATTTAAGGCTTTGGCATTTCTTCTGAAAATCTTGGAAGCTGGACAAGTGAGTTGACTCTGGTCACACCTTCCAAGCCTGACCAATTCTGATCTTCAGGTGAGACTGTTTCCCCATTTCCTTCAGCTTCAGCTGCTGCTAGTTGTCCATAAGTGTCGTTTTCTTCCGATGATCTTACTGTGTCGTTTCTCCGCAAAGTTGGCTCAGTCCTCTGACCTCCATCCGATTCAGCTGCATTACCAGAATGATTGCTTTGAAGAGTTGCAGAAGAATAACCTTGTTCATCGTAATCGGATTCTGAGTCCATCTTCCCATCCAAAAATAGACAGACCACTGCACAGTCATCCATCTTTGAAGTTGGGTATTTGTGTTTCCATTCACGAGCAGCCGTGTCAACCACGATCCTTGCAGCTGATGCCCGTGTTGGGGCGGAAGAAACTACCTCAACCACCTCTTCATTGCTCAACACATCCCAAACCTGCAACAAGATTCAATTAGATTCAAGATCTCGAAGTGTAAGGGACAAGGAAGGAAAAAAATGGAAGGGAGGAAGAGGGACAAAAGATTTACCCCATCAGAGGCAAGAACGATGAACTGATCTTGATCTGTAAGTATACGGTGTGAAAACTCGGGTATAGAGATAACTCCATATTCCTTCAAACAGAAATCACCAAATGCCCGAGCCATAGCTAATCCAGGTGCGTCATCAAACGGCAACCACACTCTTGGCACTTCCGGCTCATCTTGCAATGCAAAGACCCTCCCTTTACACTGTTTTATTCTTTCAGCTTCTCCTACAAATTCATTATTTACATCGACACACTAGTTCATAAATCTATCACTGACTATATCTATCAGTTAACGTATAGTAACTATAGCTATAGTATCAGTCATACTTGGCAAATCAGGCTTTAGATCAACAGTCAATTGAGTTGCTACCATTGAATCAGTGCTATCCTTTGACCCCATAATCGCTCGAGAATCCCCGATATATCCTATGAAAAGATTGGACCCCTGGATACAGAACCAAATGAGAAATGAATTAGAAATAAATAAAAAGAAAAACAGGGTATTGACATTGAACAATGATTTTTGATGTACATGTTTGACTATAGTGACAGCAGTGCTACCACTACAGAAGCAGTCCAAATTAGGATGAGATCTAAGCTCCTTGTCCATTGCCTTGTATGACTTGAGAAAAGCTTCTCTCCATATGGAATCTAGTTTCTCCTCTTCTGAATTACTATCCTTCTCTAGTTCTCCATCCTCTGCTTTCTTTAGATTCATATTGAAACAGGATTTACCAGAAGACACATTTTGCTTCGACTGAGAAGAAAGCAAGAAAGATAGTAGCTTTTTAGGCAGAGCATCCCTCACTTTCCGGGCAACAAGATGGCCGTGCGGACCATGCCCATCGAATACACCGCAAAATGTTACATCATCTTCTGACATAAAATCCTACAGAAAAATAATAACCCAGACTGGGAAATCAGACTCTAAGTGTGATTTAATACGATTTTGTTTGGTTTTATGGAAAGAATAGTACTTAGACTTACTTCCCATACAATCATTGCATCCTGATTAATTCCCTTGCGACCTTGTTGTGTGAATATGCAAGAAGTTCTACTCTTTCCATTAGTGACTATTCTGTTGGGAATCGAGGTTAAATGCTGCAGGGCAACAACACGGTCAGAAAACGTTCTCTTCGTTCTACTACGTCCGTAGAGGCATATCGCCGAGCAGGAAGAAGAAACTGTCTCTCCATTGCTTCTGCTGCTACAAGTGCTCCGACTACTAGATGAGACACAGCCGCCCATTTTTCTCAGCTCCAAAAAGTAAGCATCTGATGTGGATGTAGATTTAGATCTCACGTAGAATTCTGATAATACCCAGAATTATCAACCAAGAAAAGGACTGACCAACTCAATTTAGAAGAAATTGTGTCGTTTCTTCTTTAGTCAAATGCAATCTGATGGAGGTTGTCTGAGCCAATTACAGAGCCAGCTGATCAAAACAAGGAAATAATTTTTTTAATTAAATTGTTTAATTGGGTTTTTAAAGAACCTAGAAATTGCTGCACAAAAGAAACTTAAAAAAGCACAGCAATTTGTAGTAAAAGATCTTTCATGTGAACAAGAAATAGAATATGTTGAAAACGCTGTCTTCATCATTTTGTCCTGCAGCTTCAGCAAGATTCATATTGACAGAAACGAAGTGGGGTAAGGCCAGACTTTCTCTAATTTAATCAACAAATCTCCCCATTTAATAGTTCAGACAGAGTAACAGTAAACTAAGAAAATGGAGAAAAGAATAACAGTCAATTAAGGAGAGAGAGAGAGAGAGAGAGAGAGAAAGAATTATAGAAAGTTGGATTTCAAAATTGAGAGAAACGAGAAGGGATAAAGCTAAAAATACAAAAGCAGAAAAGGACGAACGGAAAAGTATGAAGTTGTCAAAACACAACAAAAAGAAAGCAGAATGGATCTGAGTTTATGTATATTTCACGTAATATTAAAACAACAGTGATAGTGTCCTGTTTGTTTTCCGGGAAAATGTAGATCTTCTGTAGTATCAGAAGAAGACGAAAGATTAGAACATGGTGATGAAGTGATTGATGCTTAATTTGAATACACAGAAAACGCAGAAAATTTGATAACAGAGTAAACTGAGAATGTGGCCACTAACATTTGGTCTACTAGAGGTTAAAAATAATGACTTTCAGGCGTTCAAACTCCTCTTTTTTTCCCAGCCAGTAAACAGAGAAATTGGTGAAAAACAGAGGAACTGTGCATGCAGATTTTGAGTATAAGTTTGGACTGAACTAAAGCATTCAATAAAATAATAACATGCACCAGGAAAGAGAACAGTCAAAGAAATCAAAGATCGCCTGCAATATATTAGAGGAAGACAAGCACAATATAAATATTAAATAGCTTGACTGTCAGTGAAAACAGAGGAGTTATTCATGCAGATAGAAGTAAACCAAAGTTAAACACACCTGAGATTGAGAGAAGTCCATGAGAAATCAACAAATTGTTCAGAGGACGAAATGAAAGCGTAGAACAGAGTGACAAGACGTGTGCTGTTTCAAAACAGAGAAAATGCAGGGCAAACTGACAGGTTAATTAATTGAAATGTCCAGTAAACAGAGACAACAACCACTAGCCAATCATTCCATTGCATCTCAAATATAATGACTTTCAGCCTCTTCTCTATCTTCCCAGCCACCAAACAGATCCGAGAAAGAAAACAGAGGAGTAATGCATGCAGATTGCAGATCTTTTCTATTCAGTGAGACAGAATGGCCTTGGAAATGAGACATAGATAGCACAAACGTCAAGCAAAACATAAACATACCAAGAAATGCACAAGTCCGCAAAGAGACGAGCAGCAGACGAAATCTTCAATTATTTCATATGAAAGCACTGGAGCTTAGCCAAGAGGGGATAATTTAGAAAAAAGAAGATCCAAAAAGGGGTATGGTTCATTAATAAGGGGGGGTGGTGGTGCATTAACTTCAATGGCAGAAAGGAAAACTTGGAGAGAAGGGATTGGACAGAAATCGGTCATGGAGCTGACTTAAGAATCAGATTGTACCAATACCAATATACAATTCAGTGACAACCAGAAGATGAATAAGACCAAAACTCCCCATTTCTCACAAAATTGAGAAAAGCTAAAAAAAGTAATCTAGACAGCCTACTTCGACCTACCTGACGTGGCACGTCTACTTCGAATTTAATGTCTACTCATTATTACTACGAACCCAAGTTGCTTACTAATTCTAAAACTGATTAAATTATGGATTAAATTTTAAGTGATTCAATCACATTCATTCATAATATATTCAGAATATACCAGTGAAAATAAGCACTTTATGCCCACTTCTAGCAGAAAACAGAGTCACTGATTCTCCGTGCTATCTTTGCTGTCTTCTCTACCTTTCCTGATTTAATATCTGAATTCATCTTATCCAATATTCAACTGGGTTCCTTTGTATGAGACTTATTTATGCTGAGATTAAGTAAAGCTTGGATTCTTTTTTCTTATGACATTGTTTTTAATGAAAATGTCAGAAGCAGAAGGAAAAGAAGCCAATTTGAGGTAGTAAAGAAAGACTAGATGAAGTTGACCCAAAGTCAAAGACAGACTGCTAAAGCTACCAATTATCTCCCCAACTGTTGAAACTTGAAAGACATTCATTTCAATTCAATAGGTGAAGTTTATGTCTGAAACATCAATGCCGTGGGGCTCCTTAAACCCAACTAGAGCTGCTTTTGTCACAAGAAATCCGTTTGTCTTGCAACTAGAACTTTTGCAGGGCTAATTGGCCACAGGATTGGATCTTTTCCCGTCTAGGAATAGAATGTTATGATGGATAAGCAGGAATTAGTGAATGCAAAACCAGTTATTGTCTTGATTAGATTACCGATGGTTCATGTGTTATTAATATATGTCATTGTGTCCCATCAACCAGGAAGAATGAGATTAAGATCTTGAATTTATAAAATAATTAGTTTTATTCCTAAATAATGGATACTCATTTTTGTTATATCTAACCGTTTATTAAAACAAAAAAAAAAGATGTCAAATTATTACATATAATCATATTTAAGCTTAATGGTACATATCTCAACCAATAACTCAGATCCATCAGTTGAATATTACCTCCCGTAAAAAATTTCCGACAGGAGGTGATCTGGTGTCTTTAAATAACAAGATTGCTCAACTCTGTCTACTACCATGAGTAAAGTAGACAAACAGTCACGGATATGCAGTACCTTTTCATTAATATATTTTGGCTTTTCAATATTTTTCTCTCATGAATATTCAGCTCCATCAAATAAAAAAATGCTATAAATTTAATATTTATCTGTCTAATTGAATAATCCATAATATTGTTCACCACCTTTTGGCATGGCCAGAGTAATACTCTCACATCTTTACAATAAATTTGTCTAAATTTGTAGGCCCATTTTATTTTTATATTTTTGCTTTGGTTTCTTGCTTTTTTATGTGGATGGAGATGACACTAAGACAATGCTTTTTTCTCCTTTTTCTTTTGATTTTATCCTCTCTTTTTTCAATAAAATAAAGTTGCACAATCTCAATTCACCAAGGCTCAGGTGTAAAGAATTTTTTCTGTTTGGTTTAGATAATATTGATAATGCCTAAATTTTTATAAGTGTTAATTAGAAAAAATAAAGAGAATTTAAGAGTAAGAGAAGAATAAGAGAATCTCACGATCAGAGTTATATCGCATTTCTTTTGTTCCTCCAGTACATTGGCAATTATATAGGTTTCTCAAATCTCATGAGTTAATTAAAATAGTAATAAGAAAAATGAAGCACTCATTATGCCTAGGGATCACCACCGGAGAGTCATTCTGCTGGGTATGACTCATTTTTCCCCTTTCTGTCTCGCTCAGCCGTCAATCAATTACGGTCACATGGCAATTTCCTAGGGCTTTGAGCCAATCAGTCATAGCCACTTGATGGTCTGTCAATCTATACCATCCTAGTATTTAAGCTTTACTCAATCAATCATTATTGTTTGTCTGACATTTCGGGTCTCTTCGTCTGTCTTCATTCTTCTTCTTATCCTTCCTTTCTCGTTTTGATGAGGCATTCCTCTTTTGTGCTCTTTCCGTTCTAACGAGGTCTATCGCTTCAGCGTTCTTTCCCGCTCTGATGAGGTCTCCCACTTTAGTGTTCTTTCCCGCTCTGAAGAGGTCTCCCACTTCTGCATTCTTTCCCGCTCTGACGAGGTCTACCGCTTCAGCGTTCTTTTCCGTTCTGACGAGGTCTCCCGCTCTAGCGTTCTTTCCGTTCTAACGAGATCTCCCGCTTCTACGTTCTTTCCCGCTCTGACGAGGTCTCTCACTTCAGTATTCTTTCCCGCTTAGCCCCTAATCTTGCCATGTTCATGGTCCACGCGTCCTCTCATGACTCGTTCTTTTTGTACACGCGTCTTGGATGTTTTTACCCCTGTTCATTCTCCCCCCCCCCAAATTAGACTTAATAAATTTCACTTATTCATGTGTAATGATGAGGAGTTCTTGATTTGCATGCGTCTTTTCAAAGATCGTCTTGTCTTCTCTCGGTAACCTTTATTTCTTTGGGAATAACAAACAAATATATATATATATGACAGAATTAGATCAAAGGGAGGTGCGTGGTTTTCCTACGATGTTGCTTCGTTTCTCATTTTCAATTTTTGGGCGACGCCTGCTTTGTCTCTGCTCCTTTTTCTAGCTGTCGTCGTGCCATTCATTGACGGAGGTGGCAATCTGTCTTATCAGTCGCACCCTCCTTAAAACGTCCTTTCGGATTCTCATTTTCAAAATGTAAATTTATGGAGCGCGTTTTCATTTTCTTCTTCTTTTTTATTTTTTAACCCGAAGCCTATTTAAGGATTCTCTTATTTCACTTCTTCCTACCTACGTTTTTTGTGGTAAGATATTCTCCCCTATTATCTTCTTCTTCTTCATTTTCTTGTCTGAAATCCCTTCTCCTTCATCTATGGCACAAGGCGATACTTCTAAGTTTAAGCCTCCGGTACCTTTGGTTAGAAACCAGGCTGAGTTAGGACATTTTCTAGATCCTCACTGCGACGTCTTTCCCTCCGACGTAGTGTGCGATTTAGGTGAGAGTATGGCCGCAGGCCATCCTGTAGTCCTCCATACCAAATAACCTTAAGCCCTATGTACATAGCTTTGGGGCTTAAGCTTCCTTTCTCCCATTTCTTTCAAGATTTCTTCCACAGTTGTAAATTAGCTCCATCTTAGTTTACCCCTAACTCGTATAGGATTTTACATGGCTTTGAACCCTTGAATAAGAGGCATGGTTTAGATTTAGGAGTAGATGAACTTAGGGCGTGCTACATCATCAAGTATCATGCCGAGTCTGAGTGTTACTATATGGGCCCTCACCCTGGTGCTAAAAAAAGAAAAATGATCACCGTGATCCCAAAATGGGACAAAAGCTGGGAACATGATGTTCTCCAGATAAGAGGGAATTAGGGCGGTAATGGCCGTTGATGAGGCATTCCTCTTTTGTGCTCTTTCCGTTCTAACGAGGTCTATCGCTTCAGCGTTCTTTCCCGCTCTGATGAGGTCTCCCACTTTAGTGTTCTTTCCCGCTCTGAAGAGGTCTCCCACTTCTGCATTCTTTCCCGCTCTGACGAGGTCTCCCGCTTCAGCGTTCTTTTCCGTTCTGACGAGGTCTCCCGCTCCAGCGTTCTTTCCGTTCTAACGAGATCTCCCGCTTCTACGTTCTTTCCCGCTCTGACGAGGTCTCTCACTTCAGTATTCTTTCCCGCTTAGCCCCTAATCTTGCCATGTTCATGGTCCACGCGTCCTCTCATGACTCGTTCTTTTTGTACACGCGTCTTGGATGTTTTTACCCCTGTTCATTCTCCCCCCCCCCAAATTAGACTTAATAAATTTCACTTATTCATGTGTAATGATGAGGAGTTCTTGATTTGCATGCGTCTTTTCAAAGATCGTCTTGTCTTCTCTCGGTAACCTTTATTTCTTTGGGAATAACAAACAAATATATATATATATGACAGAATTAGATCAAAGGGAGGTGCGTGGTTTTCCTACGATGTTGCTTCGTTTCTCATTTTCAATTTTTGGGCGACGCCTGCTTTGTCTCTGCTCCTTTTTCTAGCTGTCGTCGTGCCATTCATTGACGGAGGTGGCAATCTGTCTTATCAGTCGCACCCTCCTTAAAACGTCCTTTCGGATTCTCATTTTCAAAATGTAAATTTATGGAGCGCGTTTTCATTTTCTTCTTCTTTTTTATTTTTTAACCCGAAGCCTATTTAAGGATTCTCTTATTTCACTTCTTCCTACCTACGTTTTTTGTGGTAAGATATTCTCCCCTATTATCTTCTTCTTCTTCATTTTCTTGTCTGAAATCCCTTCTCCTTCATCTATGGCACAAGGCGATACTTCTAAGTTTAAGCCTCCGGTACCTTTGGTTAGAAACCAGGCTGAGTTAGGACATTTTCTAGATCCTCACTGCGACGTCTTTCCCTCCGACGTAGTGTGCGATTTAGGTGAGAGTATGGCCGCAGGCCATCCTGTAGTCCTCCATACCAAATAACCTTAAGCCCTATGTACATAGCTTTGGGGCTTAAGCTTCCTTTCTCCCATTTCTTTCAAGATTTCTTCCACAGTTGTAAATTAGCTCCATCTTAGTTTACCCCTAACTCGTATAGGATTTTACATGGCTTTGAACCCTTGAATAAGAGGCATGGTTTAGATTTAGGAGTAGATGAACTTAGGGCGTGCTACATCATCAAGTATCATGCCGAGTCTGAGTGTTACTATATGGGCCCTCACCCTGGTGCTAAAAAAAGAAAAATGATCACCGTGATCCCAAAATGGGACAAAAGCTGGGAACATGATGTTCTCCAGATAAGAGGGAATTAGGGCGGTAATGGCCGTTGATGAGGCATTCCTCTTTTGTGCTCTTTCCGTTCTAACGAGGTCTATCGCTTCAGCGTTCTTTCCCGCTCTGATGAGGTCTCCCACTTTAGTGTTCTTTCCCGCTCTGAAGAGGTCTCCCACTTCTGCATTCTTTCCCGCTCTGACGAGGTCTCCCGCTTCAGCGTTCTTTTCCGTTCTGACGAGGTCTCCCGCTCCAGCGTTCTTTCCGTTCTAACGAGATCTCCCGCTTCTACGTTCTTTCCCGCTCTGACGAGGTCTCTCACTTCAGTATTCTTTCCCGCTTAGCCCCTAATCTTGCCATGTTCATGGTCCACGCGTCCTCTCATGACTCGTTCTTTTTGTACACGCGTCTTGGATGTTTTTACCCCTGTTCATTCTCCCCCCCCCCAAATTAGACTTAATAAATTTCACTTATTCATGTGTAATGATGAGGAGTTCTTGATTTGCATGCGTCTTTTCAAAGATCGTCTTGTCTTCTCTCGGTAACCTTTATTTCTTTGGGAATAACAAACAAATATATATATATATGACAGAATTAGATCAAAGGGAGGTGCGTGGTTTTCCTACGATGTTGCTTCGTTTCTCATTTTCAATTTTTGGGCGACGCCTGCTTTGTCTCTGCTCCTTTTTCTAGCTGTCGTCGTGCCATTCATTGACGGAGGTGGCAATCTGTCTTATCAGTCGCACCCTCCTTAAAACGTCCTTTCGGATTCTCATTTTCAAAATGTAAATTTATGGAGCGCGTTTTCATTTTCTTCTTCTTTTTTATTTTTTAACCCGAAGCCTATTTAAGGATTCTCTTATTTCACTTCTTCCTACCTACGTTTTTTGTGGTAAGATATTCTCCCCTATTATCTTCTTCTTCTTCATTTTCTTGTCTGAAATCCCTTCTCCTTCATCTATGGCACAAGGCGATACTTCTAAGTTTAAGCCTCCGGTACCTTTGGTTAGAAACCAGGCTGAGTTAGGACATTTTCTAGATCCTCACTGCGACGTCTTTCCCTCCGACGTAGTGTGCGATTTAGGTGAGAGTATGGCCGCAGGCCATCCTGTAGTCCTCCATACCAAATAACCTTAAGCCCTATGTACATAGCTTTGGGGCTTAAGCTTCCTTTCTCCCATTTCTTTCAAGATTTCTTCCACAGTTGTAAATTAGCTCCATCTTAGTTTACCCCTAACTCGTATAGGATTTTACATGGCTTTGAACCCTTGAATAAGAGGCATGGTTTAGATTTAGGAGTAGATGAACTTAGGGCGTGCTACATCATCAAGTATCATGCCGAGTCTGAGTGTTACTATATGGGCCCTCACCCTGGTGCTAAAAAAAGAAAAATGATCACCGTGATCCCAAAATGGGACAAAAGCTGGGAACATGATGTTCTCCAGATAAGAGGGAATTAGGGCGGTAATGGCCGTTGATGAGGCATTCCTCTTTTGTGCTCTTTCCGTTCTAACGAGGTCTATCGCTTCAGCGTTCTTTCCCGCTCTGATGAGGTCTCCCACTTTAGTGTTCTTTCCCGCTCTGAAGAGGTCTCCCACTTCTGCATTCTTTCCCGCTCTGACGAGGTCTCCCGCTTCAGCGTTCTTTTCCGTTCTGACGAGGTCTCCCGCTCCAGCGTTCTTTCCGTTCTAACGAGATCTCCCGCTTCTACGTTCTTTCCCGCTCTGACGAGGTCTCTCACTTCAGTATTCTTTCCCGCTTAGCCCCTAATCTTGCCATGTTCATGGTCCACGCGTCCTCTCATGACTCGTTCTTTTTGTACACGCGTCTTGGATGTTTTTACCCCTGTTCATTCTCCCCCCCCCCAAATTAGACTTAATAAATTTCACTTATTCATGTGTAATGATGAGGAGTTCTTGATTTGCATGCGTCTTTTCAAAGATCGTCTTGTCTTCTCTCGGTAACCTTTATTTCTTTGGGAATAACAAACAAATATATATATATATGACAGAATTAGATCAAAGGGAGGTGCGTGGTTTTCCTACGATGTTGCTTCGTTTCTCATTTTCAATTTTTGGGCGACGCCTGCTTTGTCTCTGCTCCTTTTTCTAGCTGTCGTCGTGCCATTCATTGACGGAGGTGGCAATCTGTCTTATCAGTCGCACCCTCCTTAAAACGTCCTTTCGGATTCTCATTTTCAAAATGTAAATTTATGGAGCGCGTTTTCATTTTCTTCTTCTTTTTTATTTTTTAACCCGAAGCCTATTTAAGGATTCTCTTATTTCACTTCTTCCTACCTACGTTTTTTGTGGTAAGATATTCTCCCCTATTATCTTCTTCTTCTTCATTTTCTTGTCTGAAATCCCTTCTCCTTCATCTATGGCACAAGGCGATACTTCTAAGTTTAAGCCTCCGGTACCTTTGGTTAGAAACCAGGCTGAGTTAGGACATTTTCTAGATCCTCACTGCGACGTCTTTCCCTCCGACGTAGTGTGCGATTTAGGTGAGAGTATGGCCGCAGGCCATCCTGTAGTCCTCCATACCAAATAACCTTAAGC
This sequence comes from Datisca glomerata, assembly GCA_003255025.1. Classification (NCBI taxonomy): domain Eukaryota; kingdom Viridiplantae; phylum Streptophyta; class Magnoliopsida; order Cucurbitales; family Datiscaceae; genus Datisca; species Datisca glomerata. The sequence goes on from QANY01012303.1 coordinate 2,481,843, forward strand.
CCTATGTACATAGCTTTAGGGCTTAAGCTTCCTTTCTCCCATTTCTTTCAAGATTTCTTCCACAGTTGTAAATTAGCTCCATCTTAGTTTACCCCTAACTCGTATAGGATTTTACATGGCTTTGAACCCTTGAATAAGAGGCATGGTTTAGATTTAGGAGTAGATGAACTTAGGGCGTGCTACATCATCAAGTATCATGCCGAGTCTGAGTGTTACTATATGGGCCCTCACCCTGGTGCTAAAAAAAGAAAAATGATCACCGTGATCCCAAAATGGGACAAAAGCTGGGAACATGATGTTCTCCAGATAAGAGGGAATTAGGGCGGTAATGGCCGTTGGATGATTCCCCTTAGTGGGCAGTCTACAGTAAGTCACCGGAGCTCCAGTTCCTATTTCTTTGATTTCTGTTTTTTTTTTTCATTTTCTTGTTTATCTTTACTGACTTTCTTTCTACTCTTTTATCTTTGTAGATCGTAAAAGGAACAAACCCTCATATCATTCCCAAGAGTCAAGGGAGAATATCGTCATCGCGTTCAACATTCGTGGATTGGATTGAGACGATCTTTTAGATCCAAGACGGGAAATCAACGTCACATTCATCCCAGAAGATAACCAAGCTCCACCTCTCTGCGCAGTGCCTCTGTCCTCTGCGCAGCCATCCACATCATCTCCCTCGCCTTCTCCTAAAATCCCACTAGGTATTCTCACTTCCCAGTCTCTGATTTTAATTTCTTGTACATCTATCTTTTCTAGGTCAGAACAGGAAGACGCAGAATGGGAAGGTCTGTATCAACACCTTGCAGTGAGCGTTATGTCGAGGCGTGCTCGTTTAAGGAGTACTATTATGGGGGACGTATTTGAGGAAGAAAGGAATGTCCGTCCGAGACGCGAGGCCCCAAGTTCTTCCCAGGCGGTTTTGAGCCTTCCTCCTAATTCTGGTGAGATTCCTCTTGCTCATACCTCATCTTCAACTATTCCCCTCACTCATGTTACTCCAACGGATGCTTCACAGCAACGATCCTCTTCTAGTCTCCCCCATCCTCAGTCGAATTCGGTGCCCGTCCATTCTTCTAGCCCTTAGGGAGGAGGGGAGGACCCTTCTTTGTGGAGCTGGAGAAATTTTCACGCGGTTCCACAAGTTCTTGCTTCTCTCAACTTCCTCAATGACCCTAGTTCTGCACACATTATGCTTCGGGGTCCAGTCTGATACGGACATGACCATTGCCCGTGGCATGTCAGTCGGGAATCAGCTCTGCTCGCTCAGTCACGGTTAATGAAGTTATACTCATTCATTTTCTAACTTTCTTTACTCTCTATTCTCTTTTGCTGACTAAACCTTTCAGTTTTCTCTTGTTCTTTTCTACAGGCCATCATTTTCCATAACAGCCTTCAAGAGCATTTTCTTGTCAATGAGCAGACAGTTCCCCAGTGGAAGAGGGAGATTGAGATATGTCGTGGGGTCCTTGAGACTTAGACGGTTGAAATTAAGCGGCTCAAGAAGCAGAAAGCCGAACTTCAGAGCACGGTTAAATATTTAGCACAAGGGGTGGCAGCTGCGGCGATGGAATTCTCCAAGCTTGAGGATTCCTTGAAGGCCACCAAAGAAACGCTTGAAGAGTATGAGAGGTGTCAGAATACTTCCTATGAGAAACTGAAGATCGTGGAAGATAAGTTGACTACTGCTGAGGTGGCTCGGGAGGAAATCAAGCAGAGAGAGAGAGAGAGACCGAAGACATCTACCAGGCTTTGTTCAACAAAGTTGAGAAGAAGGTCTATCTGGAGGGCTACAAGGATGGGAAAAAACCCTCCCTCCTAAAGTTTCGCTTGAGGATACTCCCGCTGTCGAAGATGCAAAGATACTAAAGTTCCCGTAGCTGAAGATTCTGCCATTCCTGCCAATAAAGACTCCACCATTCTCGTTGCTGATGATGATGCTGCCAACCTTTCTGCTGTTGAAGTCATTTGTATCGACGAGTCTTAGATTTCCTTCTGCAATTTATTCTTTCGTCTCCCTTTTTTTAGTAATTTCTCTTTTTATCAATGAAAGGTCTTTTTCTTCTTATCGTGTTTCATTAGTTTAGTATTTTTTATACTTAGCAAGATTTGAGAGAGTAAAGTAGAACGTAAATTCCTCATACTTTCAACATTTTTCAACCAAATAATTTTTTCAAATTTAATTAACTCAGTCACCTAGCAATTATTCTAATACAATTATTTTAAACAGCACATAACAATTATTTCTAAGTTCCAAATTATTCTAAACAACAATTTAAGTTTAGACTTAAGTACTTCAAAGCATTACTTCGAGTTTATTCTGAACAGCAATTTCCAAAATGTAAACTTGTTTTTGCTCACAGTGATTTTTCTAGCTTCTGAGTTGTTTCGCGTTCAGAGTGGATAAGTCTTTCATGCTTCCATTGTGTTTCATTTTTTTCATATTTTTTAGAGAATGTTTTTTTCTTGCTCTCAAAGGTTTAGACTTCTAGATCGCCAACATTTTTCCACATTTTAGAGAGAAGGTTTTTTCCATTCTCAAGAACTTAGCCTTCTAGGCCGCCAACCTTCTTTCAGTTTTGATTTTCTTTTTAGAGAGTAGGCGTCTCCATTTTTAATGTTTTAGGCTTTCAAACCATCGACCCGATTTTCATTTTAGAAAATGGTTTTTATTCCGCTCTCGGTGACTTAGACTTTTAGGCCATGGTCATTACTCATTTTTCCATATTTTAGAGAGAAAATTCATCCCGCTCTCAAGAGCTTAGGCTTCTAGGCCGTCGAACTTTTTCCATATTTTAGAGAAAAAGCTTCTTTTACTCTCAAAAGCTTAGGTTTCTAGGCTGCCGACCATTTTCCATATTTTAGAGAGGATTTTTCCTGCTCTCAAGGGCTTGGGCTTCTATGCCGTCAACCATTTTGCACATTTTAGAGAGAATGTTTCTCCCGCTCTCAAGGGATTAGCCTTCTAGGCCGCCAACCTTTTTTCCACATTTTAGATAGGAGGTTTTTCCCACTCTCAAGGGCTTGAACTTCTAGACCGCTGACTTTTTTTCTAAAATTCTCCCTTTTTTGCAAGGGTTTTCCACGTAAAAAACTGATGCCAATTCCTTCCTTCTTTCCCGCACCCAAAAACACGAGCGAAACTGTACATTGTAATAACAGTCAACAATTTAAATGAAGCATTTTTCAAGGCAACTAGCATTCCAGGTTTTTGCCAATTCTGCTCCTTTTTTCTGTCATGAGATGATAGTAGTTGCTTCCACCTACCGTTTTGACGATGAAAGGACCTTCCCATGACGGGCTAACCTTTCCTTCTATTTGGAAGATCTTTATTAAAATCAAATCTCCTTCCTGAAATTCACGCCTTCTAATTCTCTTCTGGAAGTATGCTTTCCTTTTCTGATTGTAATTAGTTATTTGCACAAGTGTCGTTTCCCTTTTTTCTTCTAAAAAACCAAGACTTTCTTTCATGAGTTATTTGTTCTGTAATTTAGTCAGTTTTGATTTGAGAGTTGGATTTCCTATTTCCACTCATATAACCGCTTTTGTTCTGTAGGCCAAAACAAATGGTGTTTCACATGTCGCCTCTCAAGGAGTTGTTTGGTATGCCCATAGTACTGATGGTAATCAAGTACGATTCAGTTTGATTATTCAACCTGCCCGTTTTCTTTCGGGTAGTAGGGTATAGAGAATCAGTTGGTAATTTGCAAGTCTTTCGCAAAAAGTCCTCACCATTTTTCTAATGAATTGAAGTCTGTCGTCAGACACTAGTACCTGAGGAATTTTGTATCCGCACACTATATTATCCACAGGAATCTCCTTACTTCTTCTTCATGAATCCTAGCAAAGGTTTCTGCCTCAATCCACTTGGTGAAGTAGTCAGTGGCAACTAGCAGGAAGCGTTTTTAAGCGGGTTCCATTGGGAGTGGTCCGACAATGTCCATATCCCATTGCATGAATGGCCAAGGACTTGTCATGGTGTTGAGTTCTCATGTGGTTAATTTTATTATGGGGTCAAATCGTTGATACTTTTCGCGCTTCTTTGCATATTGCTTGGCATCCTGGTGCATTTTCTTCCAGTAATACCCTTCATTCAATATATTGTGGGCTAGAGACCTGCCCCAGCATGATTCATGCACACCCATCCGCGAACTTCTGCTAACACGTATTCGACTTCCTTTTGTTTTATGCACTTTAGATACGATCCTGAAAAGGACCATTTATATAATAAATCATTGATTATGCAGTACATGGCACTCAGTTGCTGAATCTTCCTAGCATGAAGTTTGGCTCGAGGTGGGATCCCTTCTTTCAGGTAATGTATTGCGTAGTCCTGCCAGCTCAGCTCCAGCCTAGTTTTCACTTCTGCTACATCTTCAGCTGCGATGCTTGGCTTTTCTAGATTCTCAACTGATACACTTTTTTTTCACGGGATTTGTAGTGAGGACCCTAAATTAGCCAATGCATCTGCGTGCCTGTTTTTCACTCTTGGGATATGGTGGATCTCAAAACTTTTTAGTTGCCTAAACACTCCCTTAGCCTGTTGTAGGTAACTAATCATTCTTTCGTCATTTGCCGTGAACTCCCATGTTACATGCTTTACTACCAACATTGAATCATAAAATATTTTTATTTCATTTACCTCTAGTTCCCATAACAGAGTGATTCTTGCTATCAGGGCTTTGTATTCGACTTCATTGTTTGAGGCGTTGAATCCAAATAAGATGGAGTGTTTGAGTGTTTCACCAAACGGAGTTCGTAGTACCACTCTCACTCCGACTCCTTTATTGTTTGACGCTCCGCCAACGTATAAATCCCATGTCCCATTTTTGATTACTTGTTGTCCGTTTTTCTGATTCCTTATTGGCATCAAACATAAAGTCTATCACAAAATTGGCTAAGGATTGCCCTTTAATTGATGTTCACGGCTCGTAGTGGTTCTCGTATTGGCTTAACTCGATTGCCCACTTTATCATTCGGCAGCTTATTTTGGGTGAATGTAGGGGACATATAATTGGTGAATCTGTCAGTACCTTTACGGTGTGTGCCTGAAAGAGGGTCTTGGTTTCCTTGTGGCTACTATAACGGCTAGTATTAATTTTCTCATCCTTTTGCAATGGGTCTCGACGATCACCAAACTTTTGCTGATGAAGTATACCGGCTTCTACTTCCTTTCTTCTTCTTTGATCAGAACAACGCTGACGACGGCCTATGAGACGGCTATGTATAAGTACAAAGGTTCCCATGGATTTGGTTTTGACAATAATGGTGGAGTTGTCGAGTACTCTTTTATTTTGCTAAGAGCTTCCTCACACTCGTCATCCCATCCGTCCGCTGAATTCTTCCTTAGCTTTGTGAATATTGGCTTACACTTGTCGGTTAATCATGAAAGGAATCTATTCAAAGTCGCCAACCTTCACGTTAATCCTTGTAGTTCCTTCTAATTTCGTGGGGATTTCATCTTCATTATGGCTTTTACTTGATCTGGGTTGACCTCAATTTCTCGTTGCGTAACTAAGTGGCCGAGGAATTTTCGTGCCGCCACTCCGAAGGTGCATTTTTCCGGATTCAACTTCATCAAATT